>JARHVA010003896.1:1507500-1787027 GCA_037957365.1 Torreya grandis
TATATCTATCATTTTTTGTCACCAACATGCACCATTTATTCAAGGTAAATAGGGACATTATTACAAAAAAACTGAGATGTATTTTTTATTTTTCAAAATATTTTTTATCTCTATTTTTGAGCCAATTAATAATTATTATTTTAATGTATTCTATTTTAATTAGATATAACATAGTTTGTGTTAGGTTGTAATTTATTTATGTAGTTATTTTTATTCATAGTTTAAGTCTTAAGGTTCACTTTAGGGTTCACATTAAAATAAACCATGACACTTTTCATATATTATTAAGCTAATTTTAACTTTGTTTTAATTTACACTCATTATAGTATGGTGTGAGAACATTTTCATAATGTAAAACATAATATAGATATCAATGGATATGTGCAAGAATTATTTTATTTTAAAACTAAGCCTCCCCATTATCTCATACCTCTATGACCTTGTGGCCTTGGTTAGATTCTAAATGTATTGACTTGTGGCCACATGAATTAATTTATATATTTCCTTTGTGACCTCCTTGACTATGTTTATGTTTCAGGGCATTAGCTTTGTGATCACAATTTTTTTAAAATATTCAAATACTTATTGTTTAAGTTTGATCATGGTTTTATCTTTTGAATGTAGGTGAAAAGTGGACCTATGAGATCTATTGGTTGAAATAAAATATATAATATATATTTTGAATTATAAAATCCATAATGAATTAAAAAATGGGTTTTTGTTACTTTGTTATCTTGTGGCTATAGGATGGTGGTTGTGTGGTGGATTTTCATCATAACTACTATTTAAAATTAATTATTCCATGTTTCAATTAAATATTAGTTAACATAATATAATTTTGGCCATGTTATTTCATATATAGATAAGGTAAGTGAGGATGTGTGAGACTATTATAGTTAATTAGATAGATCAAATTCATCAACAACATCACATAAAGACATTAAATATGCAACCATTATATGAATCCATTAATCATGATGCAATAGGTATCTACCACATATAGAATTTTGAGTGGTAAAAATAAATTAAAAAGAGATGAAGGATCACAACACATCAAAGGTCACACTTAAAAATCAATCCATTTTGAAATAGAAAATGTAACATGGAAAAGTAGATAATCCATGAGGAGATAAAGGTGAAACATTATAAATATTGGATATGAGTCATTTAATGACATCAAAAATAACTATGTGACTCCATGAAACCTTTTATTCTTTATTTTGATGAGGTAAATGATTTTGACCATATCTATGAACCAGTATGGGACACAACTACAGGTATATTCTTGGAAATAAAAATAGAAGGACAATAAAATAAATGAATATGAGGGAATCCAGTTATCAAAAGGGAGAACACTAAGAGATAAAAGAAACAAAAAATAGATGAAACATAAAAAATATGGAAGAAACATGAATAGAAAAGAAACTGAAACCACTAGTCTTAACCGAGCTAAAATATAAACCCCAAAAACATATCACCAATGAGAGTCTAGTGAAAAATCCCCCAAATCCAAGGTGAAGCAATGAACCACCCAAGAATATGACATACCATCCAACCTCTAGGATGGATTATCTACAAGTCAAGACAACCCATATCCCTCACTTAGATATGATATATTTTAGGGTCCATTGGGAACCAATGCTGATAAGAGAATGCACTTTTACCCTTAATAATTCTACCAATAATTGATGCCCTTTATTCTTCAAAGAGATACCAACATCCATATTAATATTAAAAGGCCTAGTAGGAGGGCCCAAGGGGAACCCCCTTGAGGGGGGATACTAATGGGACATAGTTTCCTTTAAGGGATATTCTGCAAAGAAGAGGGATCAGGGCATGGAGGACCAACCTTAGTAAGTTAAGGGTAGAGTGGGGGAAAGTTAGGGGACATAGAACTAGGACATATTTAAATAGGACCTATCGTAGAAAAGGATATAAAGTGAGAGAAAGGGGATTGGTAAATTTTTTTGTGATTGCACAACTTAAAATTTGGGTCAACCGCTTCTTTCCTCTTCTAAGCTTGCTGAGGGTACTAATGAGACTCTGAGGGATATCAAGTGATGTAGTGACTAGGGAAGTGATAATAGAATCAGTATAAAGGATGGTCTTCATAATTTATATTTTGGGTCCATGAACCATGTGAGGAGAGAAATTTTACTAAAATGGAGATTGGCTTGGAGAGATCAATGTAAGCACAAACTTAGACATAATTGATTCCCCAAGAATTGACGTCAATATTTTGATGAAAATATCATTCCTCATCATAGGAGGAGGAAAATGGAGATGAATCCACATAGGAATAGTGCTTATTTGAGTCTTATCTAGTGAGAAGAAGGGGTTCTAAGGGAAAAATAAAAAGTTGGAGTGGTTGTAGAACCATGGACTAAAGTTTGAAATAAACTCCCTATTAGAAGAGCTCTAAAATTCCACCAAGAAGAAACAAAAATGAAATGAGGAGAAGTAAGGAGGGGTGATGGAGAAAAATGCCTTGGAATCCCAATATGAGAGGGATGAAGGAGAAATAAATGACCCCACACATTTCTTGAATATGGATTTTCTTCCAATATTTGCTTCCATCTTAAGCAAAGGGGAGTCATGACTTTCTAGCTCAAGAACCAACATGGTGAATTAAATATTTTCATCACCCAATATAATATTAATAATAGAGGTTAAAGTAGATATAAAAGATGCATCCACTATAGATGGGTCCATTTAATTAGGGCCTAAGGGTATCCAATATTTTCAAAAGTTAGTGCAATTATGGAATGGGTTAAAAGCACTATTTCACTTGGCATATACCCAAATGAGTCATGAGACCTCCATCCATCATATTTGAATAAGCACCCAAAATAACAAGAGGAGGAACATGAGGGGGAGAGGAGAGAGAACAATTCATGAGGCACCTACCTAAATGTCCCACCTTTGAAACAATGATTGGTATGGGCTGAATATGAGCAAGATGGCCTCTAAGTGAAACAACAATGGAATTAAGAGGAACTAGGATAAGGGGAATGAAGAATATCAATAAAGACATCTAAAAAACCACCAAAAAGGGCTTGGAAAAGTAGACAGCCATGAAAAATTATTTATCCCCACCATTAACACCAAGTGGTATGAGTTATGAAGGGATGAAGTTAGTAGACAAAGGAAGAAACATAGAAATGTTAGATTTTGTGGGAGGAATAAGGAGTATAGGTCCACACTAATAAAAAACAGCATGTTATAAGTTGCATACAATTAATGTAGGCATAATAACAACAACAATATCAAGGAAGAAAATTTTGAAGGACATTCTAAAGTACCTAATCTTCATCCTTAGACTAAACCATTGAATAGTCAAAGTCCAACATGATATATTTTCCACAAGGATGTATCACATGGCCATTGGAATCATGGATGAACAACTTGATTTTTAATTTATTTCCATGCATGGAAAGAAATAAGAAATATCTAAAGGGATGATACAAATTTTAATTTGTGACTACAATGAAATCATAACTTTTAATGTGGACACTATGAAATAAAGAGTAAAAAGTCGTAATAAAGGTTGGATTTACAATTTGAAAATTCTATTGGGGACACAATCTAAAGTGACCACCAAAATTCAAAATAAAAATTTTTATCTATCCATTGTATGATTTAACAATGTGTAAGGTCAATATACTCAAGTGGGACCAATGGGAATATTTTACACATAAGAACACATAAACATATAATTACTACAATAGATATATATTCCTGAAACTCTTTACTTCACAATGATCCATCAACCATTAATTAATAGAGATAAACATGGATATATCATATAGTCTCAAGGATATTTCATTATTAGTGATCCAAAAAAAATTAATTATATTTATTTCATAGTGGAGGAAATAATAATTGTCATTCATTAGTGGTCTAAAATTGGGAATGTACATGCATTTTGATGCTCTCGTGTCAATTATTGAATTATGACTTATTATGTGTGACTTTTTACGGACTTTGGTGCAAGATTTTCATTGTGAATAATCTATATTGAAACATTTTTAGAAGATTATATAAAAATAAGGATTTTGGAGCTAGAATAAATTTATGTTATAGTTTATAGGAAAGTTATGTAATATATTATTAATTATATTCCTTAACTTGAATATTTTCTCAAATTTTTAATTTTTTAAGTTCTCTTAAAATTTACAAATATTAAATTTTGATTTTCATGATTTCTATGTGAATAAGTTATATTGTATTGATGTCATTGTCTTTTATGTGAATTGTGAATACTATTAAAATATGTGTGGTTGGATAATCATAACTATTTTATATAAATAGATAATCTTGTCATTTTTTTTCTAAAATATTGTTTATAATATTTATCATTTAGCTATGTCATCATGTTTATCCAAATTTGAATTTTCATTAGATTTGGTAAACATTATTTTTATCTGTAATATATAGAATTTTGCATGAACACAGTGAAAATAATGACTAATCATAAATTTAAAACTAATTTATTCTCTACCTTTATTACCTATTTTTATTTTTTTTAAAATTCAATTACATATGTATTTTTTATAGTAGATACACCACATTTATTAGTTTTATTCTTTTGAGTCAATTTTTATCTGGGTAAGTGAATTTTTTTTATGTCCCCAAGAAGTCGGAGGCCACATTAATCTCAATATATTACACTAATATAGGTCATTATATATTTTTAAATTATAACTCATGTGTTGGATAAAATTTAAATCAATCTTAAAATACAAGGGTGGATACCCAAAATTTTAGTGTGCATAAAATCCACATAAACAAGTTTGTGGTTCTAGTAGGAGGGTTACTAAAACCAAAATTGTAGTTAATAACCAAATTAATTTTTTATATTTTAATTTAAACTCACATTTGATGACTATCAATATATATTTTCATCCTAATTTTATAAGATCTACATTAAAATATAGTCTATTATTTTTTCAACCTTTAGGGGTACACATAATACTTAATTATGATAAAGGTAAGAATTAAGTATTTGAAACTTAACCAACTATACCCATTAATCCTAATTTCTATCCATTTTCAATCATATTTAACTTTTTATGATGAACTTTAATTAATGTCATAAGGGATGTGCATGAGTTACCTTAGAACCTTAAGATATTTGTTCCTCATCCCAAATCAAATGGGAGGAGAACAAATAATTAAAAAATTACATATTTAAAGTTTTATATAATACTATTAAATATGGAGAATGTATATGTTTCCTTAAGGAATTTTTCATTCACACTTGAATATGCCACATATGAATAGTTCCTAAACCTACTTGAAAATTATATTAATAGATGGGATAAATGTCAAAAACACATTTTTTTAATCAATCTTCACTTAAATTATTGATCCCAATGTTTTATATTAATAATTTTATCATGTAAAAAGACATATAAGTGAGTTAATTAAGATATTAAATTCTACATTTTTAAGGATGTACATTCGGGTCACACCCATGTATAGGCATGTTATAGATTTATCTCTTGATATGTATCAAACTATTTTAAATCCCATTAATATTTTATTTTTTAGTATAGTAATATGAATAAATTTAATTCATGTGGCTTATGATGAATCCATAAATCTAGATTGATGAATCTATGAAAAAGGTGATATTCTCAATCCTATTCACAATATAAATCAAAATGTTCCCATGTTTAATCATTTACCAATCACAAATAAATTTACATTGAGATATGTTATTCCAAACCAAAATTTGGGTTTTATTAATAATATAAACAAAATAGGTCTTAATACTGGTCTGTTTATTAATAATTATTAGATATTTACTCAAAACTCAACTAAAAGCAAATTAGATGAAGTTAAATGCACAATTAAAAGCCTGAGTAATGATTTTCTTAGTATTTAATTATGGGTTGACAATACTAGTTAAGATAATACGTTAAAAAATAACCTATAAAATATTCAATGATGCACCAAACAAAACTAACAATTTATAATAATCTCTTAGTAGGTTTTTTTGAGATAAACATTTTTTGAATTAACTTTGCCAAATTCATGTAGATTTATTAGTATTTCCTAACATAGAAAATTGGACTATGTGAAGTTTTTAAATTAATTTAAATTATTTAAAAGATAAATTTAAGGGTATGAATCTTTTAAAAGTGATAAAAAAAATTATTTTGATTCTAATATACCTAATGATTCATGGTGTCGACACTACAACTATGTTTAAGACCCTTATTTTTACAATTTGATAAGTTAATGAACTAGAAGGTAACATATATGAGGCACATTAATTTCATAAATAATAAAATATTAATTATTCTCTAATAATTATATTATAAGTATAAATGAGGTACTACCTCTATACATCCCAAAAATAGAGACACACTTCCTAAAACTAGAGGTCAAAATGATCCTCTTTTATAAAAATGGAGTGATCTACTTTCCTCCATTGATTTAAATGTGGTTATAAATAAATCAGGCTATAATATAATGAAATATATGAAAATAATCAATGAATATATCACATTACATGAATTAACATATATTAAAAATAATATATATTTTATTTTAAAATATTTAACTAAGAAAACTTCCCACAACAATGAAAAGCTACACATGCCAACATTGTTATCCCAAAAAAAATTGAAGTTATCCCTTTATGTGTTATATTTAGGTGTTTGGAAAGAATTTCCAAGTGTTTTTGGTGGGTTTATGGGCCTTTTCCAACATTATGATTATATGATATTTTTTAAATTGGGAATGATCCTCATTAAACATGATAGAATAGTTATCAAGTTTTATAAATTATAGGTCAACATAATTAGGGAATCATTGAAATTAAATATAAAAATATATTTTAAGAAAATATTGAAACAATTATTAGGTATCCAATTCATGGACATTCCTGAGTCTTATAGTATGTTGGTAAAAAGAGACTAGTTTAAATTATTAAATGGCTACATGGATACCGATTTATCCTACATTTGTTTACCTTACAAATGCATGTGAGATAAAATTAAATTGAATAAAAAATAAAATATTAAATAAATAACCATGGGATATAATGTGAAAAATGAAATAGTAATTATAATTTACATTAATATTGGAGCCTATACATTTAACATAAAACTTGCTACTAAAAACAAATAAAAAGTAAACATTAATCAAACTAGTCTATGGACCCTTTATTTTGATGGATAATATTTTAAATAAACATCAAGTATAATATATTTATTGATAAAACCCAAAGGAAATAAATATTTATTTATTGTTTGCAATTACCATACACAAATAACTTAGTTGAATATGAAGCCATGTTTTTGGGCATCCAATTTTGTTTAAATCAAAAATTGAAAACATTATGAATGTTTGGAGATTCAAAAATAGTGGTTAATAAGGTGATATATAAATATTAATTCAATTTTTAATATCTCAAAAGATAGAAACACTATGTTTGGGGTCTCATTAATTTCTTTAATGCATTTAAAAATAATTTAATTCTTAGGGTGGACAATCGAACTCCATATTTTATTATAGCCATAATAGTGAATTGTTTACCTTTAAATGATTATAAATTAATTTTTTAAAAATGTATTTAAGTAATTTCCATTTTTTATTGACATGTATAGTTTTTAATTATTCACTAGTGATCAAAAAATTATGAAATTTATGAAAACACTAATGTTTTTTAATTGTGGGTCATTGATAAGAGGATAATTATTCTTTAGCAAGTAAAATTGAATATGATTGAATCATTATATTAATATGAAGTATTATTTTGAAAGTAATGGTTTAAATGGAAACATTTTTTGATTTAGCATCTTCAAAAATGCACTAAATATAAAATTTATAGTAGAAAATATGCCTTAATTAAATTGGGATCACCATAAAAACCACAAAACATAAACATTGATGTGGATATTTTCAAATTATAAATAGAGGATATGAAATATGCCTTTCCATATGAAAAAATAAATTATTTTATCATAGACTCATTACTCACATTATCCTAGTTAATTAGGATTAAAAACATTATAGATAAGAATAAAGACTAATGAATCCCATTCTTGAACCCATCATTTATAAATAAATGTAGTAGATGTTTGTTGATAAAATTAATTTTCCCATTAGAAACTCCATGTGGAGATAATTTAGTATATTTTCACAACAATAATGGATTAATAAGGTTGTGTGTTTATTTTATAGATATAAATAAGGGATTGAACAAAGATAACTATATCCTACCCTCTTTAGATGAAGTTTTTAAAATGGTTAGTGGATCTAAAATGATGTATTTTTTTGATATATTTTAAGGCTATAAACATGTGTTAGTAAAAAAATATGATGGGATAAAAACCAATCTAAAAAAAAGGTTATGTTTTGTATAAATGATTCCATTTAGATTAATAAATATAGGTACCATGTTTTAGAATGTTATGGATTTAACATTTTAAGGTTTAATATCTAAATGCTTAATTATTTACATTGATTATTTAAATATTTTATATAAACATGGGTTATAACATGTACACTATTAGAAGGAAGTTATTAAAATGCGTAAGAGGTATGGCATCTCATTAAACCCATAAAATAGATTTTTTAGTGTTAGCAAAGTCAATTTAATAAGAAACATTATCACCAAGAAAATTATATCCATTGAGTATGATAGAGTTCAGGCCATTTAAAAATTTCCTCTTCTACGTAGTAAATGAAAAAAATATATCTTTAGAAAAATGGTTTTTATGTAGAAATTAATTTTTGGGTTTGTTGACATTGTGAGACCTCTCAATGTCATGTTAAATAGGATGTTAAATTTGAGTTAATAGGTCAAAATAGGACTGATTTCCAAGTACTAAAATATTCCATTATACAAGATATAGTGTTTACAATCCATGTTTCAAAAATTATTTCCATTTGTACTCTTTTGCCTTAGATCACATAATAACAACTACATTAATGCAATAGATTGATTCCAAAAAACATCATATTACTTTCATGAGCACAAACCAAAAATATATATATTTTAAGTATTCCATATTAGAGAATAAATCCTATTCATGTTACAAATATATTAAAATATTTAGACATTAAATACCTTTTTATAAATTTCACATTATTTTACCTAACAATAATAAACCTTATTCTTAGGAAAAATGAATTGGAAGAATGCAAAGGAAACTAGATCGAAAATCTAAAATAATATGATGCGGAAATTTAAAAAAATTGGTGAGATTTTAAGGTTTCCTTCAACTCATTACTCAAGTAGATTGATAGATCATTGTCACTAAAGTGAGCCAAACACAGATTGCATGAGAAGACTGTTATTCCCCCATTATACCTTTTTTTTTATATATGAAATATCCCATATAAATTTAAAATAATACACATTAGATATTTAAATATCAAATTCTTCCACTACATGATTAAAAAACAAAGTCTTTTACTAGAGGAACTACAAATGAATTAATCTTAAGTGTGTGGATAGAGTAGAATCCCAAGAAATTATGAATACATTTTACAAGAAACTAGGAAGAAGACACCTTTCTGTAAATTACACATGACAAAAAATCCCAAATGTGGGTTATTATAATCCATATATGTTTAAATATGTCCATAATAATATGATTAATTTACACAATTTTCAAATATTCACCAAGAAATAAAATCACATAGCAATGCCCTTACAACGATTCATTAGAAATAAGCCTTCCATATTATGGTGATGATGGGAGTAGTTAATCCAAATTCCACAAGTGGACATAAATTCATATTTAAATCCATATACTATTGCAAATTGTAGAGATAATCCATTGCAAAAAAAATTTACAATTTATGAAGTAATTAATTTTTTTGAGGATAATATTGTCACCAGGTTTGGTACACCCTTTTCTAAAGTATGTTAGAATGGATATATATTTCAATCATTAGAGTTCATATATATTGAAACAATTAATCGTTAAGTGGTATTATTTATATACCTTTAAAACATTAAATTATATTGGTTAAATACTAATATATTTTATTGTTTATCATGATTTTAGGCTCATGTATAAAATAATAAAATATATTAAATGACCTTTGGAGAGGTTGGAACCATTAATGTGGTGGTTAGAAAAGGTCACATTATAATGATCATATTACCTTGCCTATGTAATAAAGAGTTTATATTTTAATATGTAATTGAAAAAAAAGAGAGTTTAGAAAAATGAGTAAATGTGGAGAACACATTTTCAAGTTATATGAAGATTGATTGAGAATAAGTGAGATAAAGAAAGATTGTATTTGGGTAATTGTTAGTTTCCCATAATATGAATAATCTTTGTGGGTTTTTTTACCTCTTAGAGGTTTTCCCACATGTATCTTGTGTTGGTGTCATGTTTTCCTTTTCTCTTGATCTCATATCTAGATATATTACTTGTATGCATTATTTTTCTTAATTTATCATGGTATCAGAGCAGAGTGATGTGGTGATTAAGCAATAAAGTCATAGATCAGTTTTTTTGGCTTGTGTTTAAGACAAATTTCATCAATTTTCAAGCCATGGTATGTTTTTTCAATGTTTTTGAAGTTTCTTCTTTAATAAGAGTGTGATGTATGCACTTCAAGCATTCAAGTTGCATATCTAAGAAAGTAGAAGCAATTTCAAGGAAAAATTAGTCTTAGACGCTATTGTTTTGGTTTTTTGAAGGCCTAAATCTCATAAAAATTAGTAATAATTTTATTTTTAATGTTTTTATAGAATGAAATTCATTTTGAAATGTTAGATCTCTATTTTTTTCCCTACTAAAACTCCTACAGATGTCTCTGAAGAAACCATTTGAAGTTTTTGAAGTTCAAGTCAGCTTATGGTGCCATTTTTTAGCACGATAAATATAAAAATGAGTAAAAAAATATTTTAGGTTTTAAATCTCTATTTAGTCACTCCTACTACTTAGTTTTGCCATTTCTAAGCATTTTCTACCTTTACTTTACTTGATATTAACCTATGTAGTTAAATTTTATTTTTATCTCTCCTCAGAAGAATGATTGTATGGACTTATATGGCACATGGGAGAGAAAATTCATAATTTTTTTGTCTCAAATATTATACTCACTAGCTTTGGTCTTTGAAGGATTTATTATCAGTCCTTAAGCCTTCTAACTCCTTTTAGACCCTAAAAACCCCTATCTGAGCTTGTTATATTTTTATTCAACCTCTATTGGCACCCTTATACACCTTGGTATGACCTCCATAACAAAACAAATCATATTTTTTCATTTCTCAATCTTTTTTAGATATGTAAAATGTTTTTGATCAGTTTTGAGGCCTTCTAAAGCTATTAGAAAGGTCATTTTGAGGAGTAGAGAAGAGTTTCAAAGTTTTACATTTGCATGGACACCATAATGTGTCATAGAAATTGCATCAACATTTAAAGATAATTTTTAAGTCAATAAATCCCAAATATGAGTCTTCTAAATTCTCTAGAGGGTAGATTTAAGGTGGTTTCGAGATTTAAATATTAAAAAATGGTTACTAGAAGATCATTTCATGATTCTATATCCTCTACCACACCATTCCTCTATTATGTGTGTATTATTTCATATTTTTAATGGTTACTACTATTTTTAAAATAAAGTATATATTAAATATTTTATTTAATAATTAGCCAATTTTACATGTAAGTACATGGTAGGCCCCAGGTGTTCACTTGTCTTTTCTAGAAAGTGAAAAACATCAAATTATTTTATTTATATAGTCATCAAATACTTATTTCACATGAATTTAATATTTTTATTTAAAAATTATAATGAAATAAATATGCTTTAAAATTTGAATTTTGCATGTGTAAATTTGTATTGGTCAAAGGGGTACTTGCTAGTCTAATTCTGGAGGACACTTGTAAAAACAAGGTCTTGAGTTCAAATCCTAATCCTAATATATATTTTGGTCAAATATAATTAATTTTGTTTAAAAATAATTAGCTTAAATGATTTTTTATCCATCTAATCTCTCATGTGTGAATATTGCAACACTTTTGACACTCTTGAATTGTCATATTCTTTATCGAAGATGGTCATGTGACCTATCAATATTTAGGTTTTTGTACCTTATGGATGCATTGGGATGGTATTGTGTTTTATTTTAAGCTTCCTAATATGAGTTTTTAGTTTATAAGTTATCTTTATGACACTTGCAAATTTCTCCCTTATTACAGTTATTTGTGTTTTTTGAATTGTTTTATAGTCAACTAAGTGGCTAGTGTTTATTCACTAGAACATTTATTTTTATTATAAAATAAAGTATAAAACAAATTAAAAAGTTTTATTTCTATAAATTTTTTTTGGTTTAGTATAAAATGCAAATTTGTAATGTTTATTTTAAAAGGAAGAGTAAATATTCATGACTCAAATTATAATATGAATTATTCCTACTAAGATATGTAATGCCTGGTTAACTTAGTATTAGATTATTAGTGAATTTATTCTATGTGCATCACATAAACTACTTGTTAAATTTAACTTGCTTGATTGAAAGCTTACATATACTCCTATTGAAGGTTGTGTTAAAACTTGATAAAAAACTATGTGATAAAGATAACCCCTCTTTATAAACATATTGTTGGTAGTTTGATTTATATAACCATTACTAGGATATATATTTCATATTATATGGGTGTTGTTTATATATTCATGTAGGATCCATATTTGTATAATTGGAAATTATCAAAGTAGACATTTAGGTATATAAAAAGAAATTTAAACTTTAGTTTATACTATTATTCCTTTAATAATGCTAATTTATTTGGTTATTATGATGATAACAATATAGTGTTATTATGAGTCTACTTATGTATATGCATTTATGTTTGGTGTAGGTGATATCCCTTGGAGAATTTCATATGGAAGTTTCTAAAGAAGACTTATGGCTATAAATAATGATAGAAGAACATCATGTGGAACTTCATCATTTTACCAACCTTCTTGGTGATAGTCAAAGTTGTATAAATTTAGTAAAAAATCCAATGTATCACTAATAAACTAAAGCTTATTGAATTTAATTCAATGTTGGGCCTGTCAAAGTTGCCACTGAGAGAGAGAGTGTGTGCATGACAATGTCACTTCTTAAAAGTAATATGGGTTGTGTGTTTCCTTTTATCTCTCTATAATTCTCATTGTAAAGCATTGTAATATATCACTTTATATTTTTAGTAATCTTCATCGGAAGTCTACGTTGTACCTAATACATAGTAACATGGAGGTCCTTATCTTATAAAAGACTCTAATATACTTGGTTGATTATTTATGATAAATTTTGGGTTGTATTCTCACTATGGTATGTAGTCTCATGATCGTGCTAGCCTAAACTCGCTCTAAGTGGTTTAGGGTAACACAGTGTAATCCCTTTAAAGGATCCTATGTGTAAATAGTGTAAAACCTTTAGGTTCCTATGGGTGTATAATGTAATTACTTTAAAGGTGACTATGTGATTTTGGTTATATAGTATAATACCTTTGGGTATCTATAGTTATATAGTATAACTCCTTTAAAGGTGATCGCTTGATTATGGTTACATGGTGTAATACCTTTGGGTGACTATTTTTACATAACTTAATTCCTTTAAATGTGACTATGGCATGATAGAGTATTTTTCATTCAATTATTAACTCTTAAAAATCATCATGTGGATGGTTCATGGAGTGTAATTTTGTTATATTGTTACCTCCTAAAACTCATCATGTGGATGGTTCATGGAGTATAACTTCATTGCTATAAAATTGATTATAGCATGTATCCTAACTTATAATTAAGGGGGAGCATTGGAACAATTAATGGCTAAGTGTTGTTATTTATGTACCCTTAAAACATTGAATTACATTGGTTAAATAATAATATATTTTATTATTTATTACGAGTTTATTCTTATGTAAATACATAATTAAATATATTAAATGGACTTTGGAGAAGTTGTACCTATTAATGTGGTGGTTATAAGAGGTCACATAATAATGGTAAAATTACCTTTCCTATATAATAAAGAGTTTATATTATAATATGCAATGAAAAAAGGAGAGTTGAGACAAATGAGGAAATATGGATAACACATTTCCAAGTTATATGAAGATTGATTGAGAAGAAGTGAGAGAAAGAAAGATTGTACTAGGTATTTGTTAGTTTCTTATAATATGAAATATTTGTGGGTTTTTTAATCTCTTGGAGGTTTTCCCATTTATATCTTATGTTGGTTTCATAAATGCCTTTGCTATTGATCTCAATCTAGATTTATTGCTCATATGCATTATTTTGCTTAATTTATCAATATAATTATAAATTTATTTTTAAATTTTACTCAAAATATTATCCTCAAGTAAATATATTGGTTAATTCAACCAAGTAGATTCTAATTTATGTCATTAAGGTCACACACAAAAAAAATAATAGATTGGCATTTATTATTGAAATGTGCAGTATGGGTTGAAAAAATTGGGTATAAATAGGCATTAAAATCATCCCCATTTTTTTTTGGTTTATGTAAAATATCCAATACTTTCCATATCTATAAAATCACATGTGTATTAGTTCATACAAGAGTACATGAGAGAGGATGACATCATATATTCAAGGTTACTTGATATCATTCAAATGAAATATGCTTGAGATGAAGTTTCAAATTTTCAATAAGCATATAAGCATAGTAAAATATGGTTTGATAGAATGGTGAAGTTTAATCATTTCAAAATGCACTATGGATTAGTCATATTTTTAAAAAAATCCATAAAATGAAATAAAAACATTAAATTAGATCCACTATGTATTTATCCTTATAAAATTTATTAAATCTTAAGAAGGAATGATTTTAGACTAAAGGATTTGAAAGGAAATGAAATAATGGGGCTAATGATTGGGTAGTATTTGAGGCATTGATTCTTGGATATGCCATCCCAAACACATTTTATATAGTTATGAGTTTACTTTAGAGTATTTTAGGATTAGATTGTTTTTTTTTCTACCTTGATTTAATATATTAGTTTGTTGTTATAGCTTTTATAGTTGTAACTCTCTGCTTTTTATTTTCCTTTTCTCTTAGATTATTTCTTCTTAGTTGATATTATAATAATTCTTATTATAGACAAAATAAGGGAAAAATTAGGACATAATTATTTGCATCAACTCATGATAAATTTTATCACTCTTATATTTTCACTATGTCCTCATATCCCAAACAAATGCATAAAGACTATAACCACATTGGTAAAAAATCAGTTAATTGTGAATTTTTTATAATTTATGAAAATGGTAAACATTAGGTGAAATTTTTTATCATTATTTATTTTGTTATATATTAATTAAAGAGATGAATTTATTTTTATTTAATTTTTAAATAAGTTAAAAATAATAACCATTGATGAAGAGTCATGACAACACTTTATCAAAGTAAATATTGTTTTATAAATATGAAAAATCAATGGAAAGATCACTTGTGACTAAATTGTTCTGATTATCCATATACCCATAAATATTGTTTCCTAACTCATTTTAAATAAATAAATAATAATAATATGTTAATTTTATATCTTTAATGAAGTTTTAAATAATTTATCCAACAATGGTGATTAGAGTTATCTCCATTGGTTCTGTGGACACCTAACTAATAGTGGAGAAAGCCTTGAGTGGAGCCAAGTGTATCTAGATAAAGGATATAGATACCTGGTTAAAAATAGAATAATACATGACCTTCCCACTATACCATTCCAAAAAAAATATTTTATGTGTGTTACATTTAAAAAGGTGTTGATCAAATGTTTATTATTGTGTTGTATCATAAACATTTCCAAAAAAGTAAAAAAATCACTTCACACATTATTGAATATTTTAGGATGTAAAAACACATTATGTTGTGTGATTAATTTATAACCAACATAAAAATATTTATTTAAACATATAAAATTGTTTTTCATTGATTACTTATCTTAAAATCAAGGTAAAAAATAAAATATTGAGTTCTAAAAAAATATTTTTTCCCTATAAAATCATCATTTGATGTGACCAATGTGATCCATTTATTCGAGTGAAACATGGACCCTATTTTGAAACAAATATATGTTTTTTTAATTTTATAAAATCAATTTTATCTTAATTTTAAAATGAAGTCATTTTTATTCTCATAATTATAGATACTAAAATATGGTAATAAGTAATTGAAAATGACAAGCTTGGTATACATAACATGCATGAAATTTACACACAAATATGGTCATAACCCACCATTATTTCACACCTAAATACTACCTTATGATTTTGATCATTTCATTATATTATTACATAGTTATAAGAACCTCATATTTTATTTCAAACATGTTTACTATCTTACACAATTATTCCTAGATGTTTAGTTTTATCCTCATGTGCATAGGTTAAAAATTTTAGAATGGTTAAATATCACTAGTTTATAATGACCTATGTTTGACAAATACTAACCCTCTATTAACAATTTCTACTAAATAAAATATTATCTTTCCTTAGGATTAATATATCTACCTATCATGTGAGTGGTGTGATAAATTACCTAATTGAACTCATATGTTTAAAAATAAAGACATTTCTTGATAGGGAACTTGGAACTTATCTAGAACACATTTACACATTATTTTGCACTGATAAATTCTATTATATTCTTCTAAATTTATTAATTATTCACCAATATTAGTTACATGCCAAGATTAAAGTATACTAAATCCAAGTCAAAAAAACATTTTCAAGTATTAAAGCCCAAAAAATAGTTAGATTCATATAAGGAGCAAAATTTAAAAATTATGGTAGGTGGGAGAAATATGTGTGGATTTACTTACTAATATTATTAGATATGTAGGTAGTGGTCAAACATCAAACAAGGGTGATTAAGGTTAGCTACACCTATTACACTTTATTAGTTTTTATAGGTTTATATCTATCACAAGCACACCTAGGGTTTTAAGGTGAAGGATGATAATTTTTATAAGTTTACACATAATTAGGGTTCAACATAACACATACATAGATTTAAAACAAAGGCAAAGGTAACTATGTGATCACATACCCATATTCTTACACATGTCATTGCTGGCCACTACAAGTTAGTATCAGTAGTTGATATTGACCTAGATATAACACAACTAATCATATGTATATATAAATGCATATATTGAATCAAAAAAATCACAAGACTATTTTATTTTGTTTCCCATTTTTATAACATAGTCATAGTCAGATAGTCACCTACAAAAGCTAAGTAGTCACCTCTTTGTTATACTTAATAAAATTGGAATATGCCACTTGTAAAACCATTGTAATATATTTAAATATTTATATTCATCATGCTTAAACTCCATATATATTAATCTTAATTTAAGTAGTAGTTTCTATGTTTTTAGGGTAAAACATATTTGTGAACCCAAACATTTCTTGAACTATGTCAAACCCTAGGTATACATTAGGGTTTCATATTTATATGGTTTTAGATTTTAATTCTTAGGGTTTTAGTTTTGATATTAGCTTTACCTATATAAAATACAACAAAAATATTTTACCTTTAATCTTAATATTCTACATACTTGCATGATTCTGTTATATTTCATCCAACAAGGATAGGTTTATTTTCACTCTAAGGAAAAGTTTTATATTAATTTGGGCATATATAAATCATAACCAAGTTCATTTAACTTCATAAATAAATGATACATTGAATTCTTAATATTATTTTTATGATTCAATAATTCATGAATATGTGTAAACAAATGACTATGCTAACATGCATAAATAAGAACATGATAATATGGATAATCACAATGAACATAATAATAACGATAATTATTATGGGATACAATTTATATTAAATTAAATTAATTGGTAGATCCTAAACAAGTTAAATCCTTTTCAAATTTTCAACAAGTAATTCATCAATATCCTAAAGGCATGGGTAAAATTGTCAAATTGATCCTAGCATATAAGGCCACACACCAAGTTGAGCTTAGTAAATCTAAGGTACAATAACATGAAGCCTTTACTATTTTTAACCCATCATTTTAAGATAAAACATTTATTTAATGTGTTTATGCCTATATTATTTTTACTATTAATACATCTACACCTTCAATGACATATGTGATCTTCACCCAATGTGTTGGTGAAACATAAGGAGTCAAACATATTTCCATACTTAATCCTACATAAGTAACCCTTATCCCTCCTATTATGACTATGAATTATAAATAAAAAAACTCACATAATGTATGTTACCTTAATAAAAATATTGAAACTCTTCATGCTAAGGTGGTGTTGTAGTTGAAGCAAGGTTCATTTAGATATCTTCATTAACTAGATTCACATGCATTACTTCATTACCTAGTATCCTTTAAGATAGTAGTTGATACTTTACCTTGAGATTTTTTAACTTGTAAACTTGTGTTATATGAAGGTAAAGGTGATCTATAAAAACACATTTAATCATTACACATAGTATGGTTGGATTATGCATACAATAAAAAAATATTAACCAATATATTCATAATATATATCATGGAATGTGATTTCCCATGGTTATATAACCTTCCCCTCTAATCAATAAGATCATTCAACACTTTTTCAGATCAAATTTTAGAAAAATTATCTATATATTCATGAGAAACTATCATATGGGAAAATTTATAAGCTCAAACAAGGGTCCAATGAGTCAATAAGTTATTATGTACTTCATTACAATATTATGCTAGATAAGATGATTTTTTTTGGATGAAAATGAGTTACACAACATATTCAATAAAATATTTCTTTCACCACTCTATGACTCAATCATCTTCAAGAGATTCAAATCCTCTAATTCTCTATGCCATATTGTAAGAGACATAGAAGATAAAAATCATATATTTTAGAAAGCTCAAGTATGCATCTACTCATACAAATACTTCAAAAATGAAGTCATAAAGAAAATAAAATTTAAGGTTAAACTAAATCACAATAATAATGAGGTTAATATTACAATTAATGGAGTTTGAAAACTTAAAATTAATTATAATTGATAGCTCCACCAAATAGTATTTTTTAAAGATTACCATCATCTCCTCATATATTATTATATAATCTACTTGAGTACGACTTTATCACTCTTATTAATCTACAATAGTTTTATCCAAGTAGGTTTATAATACATAACTATGATAGTCGTATATACAATGATTATCATAAAATTACGGGACATTCTATGAATAACTAATTCAAACTAAGACATAAAATACATTCACTTATTAATGAAAAGATTATTGAGTTGAGTACATTAATTTATACCACATAAAATGGAATTCAAAAGTTGAAAATACTCATTGATCCATTTACAAAGAATAAGATGATAGTAACTAAGGATATTTTAGAAGTACACACTACATAAAATATACATCCTCCACCTATGACATATGATCAACCAATAGACGCGTTTATCGTATAATTATTGGTATCTCACCATAGCATCATGTGATCATATTTATTGATAGTGATGTTGATGATAATTTAAAATATCATACACTATTCATATTAGCATATACCAATGAGACACACATTAATAATGTCATGATAAAAAATGGGTTAAGTGAGAACATGTGCATAATGAAATTTATTCACTACCTTAGATTTAAAAAATAGGATATAAAAAATATATAAAGAACTATATATGGATTATATGGATAAAAAAATACCTTGGGACACATAGTGATACCTATTCATGTGAGCTACACTATACTAAGCACTACTTTTTTAGTTATATGGAGTAACTAGGTGTTTGACATGTTTTTAGGATTCCTTGGATGCAAAATATTTGTGCAATGCCATCTAAAGTACATCAATGTCTCAAGTACATACATTTCACAAAGGTTGTCATAGTTATAAGTCTATAATATGAGTATCCTCTATAAATGGTGGTCTTTCCACCACCACCACCACCATCACATGAACTAGTTGATATATATATATATATATATATATATATATATATATATATATATAAAATATATTATATGTACCCAATTCATAGGAAAGTATTTAGGTTTACTAGATAACCAACTATTTAGTACCCATCGCAACAAAAGTTTTTTTAGGGCTCATAGAAGCAATTATATCATATAGTATGTATTCAGTTAGTACCATGGAAATTTTAGTGGTTTCATAGTGAACACAAGAAGTGAGACATTATCCTACTATACAATAGACCTCAAATGGTCTTAGGCCATTTAAAATTAACTTCCATACTTGAGATTCTATGAACATAAATCATGATAGTAATCATACATAACAATATTTCCTATGACATTTTATATGCCTACATATATTACCTTTATCTCATGACATGTGACCCTTATACTATTTAATATAGAAAATACACATGGTCCTCCCATTAATGGAATCATCGATTAGTACTTTTAAAATTTCATATCAAATAATTAAAAAATACAAAAACATTGAAAATATTTAAAAAAATTAGGATGTGAGCATGACATTATTACTAGACTAAACTTTTTAAATATTTTATTTATTAAATTTTTTATAGATGACATATTATTTTTGTTTTAACTATTTATGACTTAGTATATGTAAATCCTAGGTTCTTAAAGGGTTGGGTATAGAGGGTAAATATAGATAAATATTCCAAATAGATCCATCAAATTAATTCACCTAAAATACAAACTTATCTGGAGTGAAACAAGAATCACTAGATGATGGGAAGGTTGTGATAGGCAAATCAGTTTGGAGTCCTTTTATTTTGGAAGTAGAACTGAAACTACTTTCAAATAGTATCATGGTCAGAGTGACACTAGTGCACTATAGTAGTGATAAGGTACCATGCTAGTGTCCTTTCAAGGATAGGGGTCTTAAGACTTCTAGTGATGTTGTGAAAAGGATTTAGGGTTTTGTAGGTGAAATTAGGGGCTTTTGGTCATTATTCTTTGTCACAGCTTTGCTATTTCTTCTTTAAAACCCTAATTAACACTTTCACACACAAAACAATAACATGATCAAATTTAAAATTAATGAAAAATATGGTTTGTGGGATGTTATGATCACATGATATAGAACCCATATTATCCTAACCATTTCCTACATTAACCCCAATGATAGAGGTCTTATATCACATTTAGTTCTCCCTTGGGGAATGTACATAATAAACACACATGGTATGCTATAATGTATTTCACATAGGCCCTTCTTTTCTCAAGCATGTAGATCTAAGTGTGATTATTAAATAATATGCGTAATATTGAACTATACTATTTGATTGATTTTATGTAGTTTTGTGCCAAAATTGTAAGTGCTAGATGTAAAACGCCTTGTGAGGATACTTATATAGAAGGAACTTTAGTTTGAATGTAAGACCCTTATTCTTTAGCTAATAAGGTGATAAATAAAGATTGAATCATATAAAGAGTATTAAGGAAGGGTAAGGAACCATAAAAAGTTGAAAATGTGATCATTGGACACTAGCACTAGGGTGTATACTATTGCACTATGCTAGTGTTTAGGATTGTGCTAGTGTCTTGAGACCAAAAAATTGAGGACTGACTATGGAAAATAAGATAAGTGCCTCTTATGATTGGGATACCATTACATAGGAGCATTATAGGTGAATTAAATAAGAAAAATAAGTCATAATAAATATTAAAAGACAAAAATGACCACATGAACAAGAATCAAATTCATCATTAAGACCTTCCCATGAAAGAGCAAACAAAATAAAAATTACTTGCATTTGATTGACCAAATTAGGGTGTGCACATTCCCCCCCCCCCCACCTTTATTATAGTAATGAAATGGAAATGAAATAAATAGAGTAAAATAAAAAGGAAATGATTACCTATACTTAATTTTGAGGATGAACTATGGACCCAGCTATATTATTGGATAGAAAAGTGGACATGCATTTAGAATGTTGGCTATGAAGGGGAAATCCATAATGTGGGTATTCCATTTACTGAATCTAAGTAACTAACTAGATTATGAGAGATAAATACCTATTTGTCCACACCCTAATATGTGGATGAGACTAATAATTAATCTATAAATTGTGGAGAAATAAGCCCTGGTTTCCCCCACTCTTGCATGTAACTGAGTTTAAGAAGTAATATGTGAACTAAGGAGAAATAAGCCCTACTTGCTCCTACTCTTGTATGTAACTGAGCTTGGGAAGTAATCTAAAATTTACCTAATTTACCCTACTTTTTCATGTTATTGATTATGAAAATTAGGTGAAATTAGAGGTCAATTTTTTTTCTTAACCTGCATCCTACATAAACTAGTGTCATTTGGGTCTAGTAAAAAACTATGGATCAACCACTGTAAATAACTATATAACCCAATGTGGTGAAATTTTTGTGACATATTGGTGAAAATATGAGTTATATATAGTAGTATGAACATATATAATGGTAAATTTTTTAATTCAATCTACATAACTTGGTGAAATCATGTGGGATAGAGGATATGTACCCTATATCATTCCCCCAACCCTGATATCTAAATAATGTAACTATGTATCATGTGTATAAAATTTTATATGTATATAGGAATTGTGTACCATGATAATTCCCCCATATTTATAATATGATTTTGGAACTATGTTAAAATCATGTGTATGATCCTAAGGTTTTGAAATAACATCTTATAAAATTGTGGAACCCTAGAAATCTGAGTTAAACTATGTATCTGTATATTTGTGTCTATGTAATTGTATATCTGAACTTGAGTGTTTGAGTATATCTATGTGTATGAATATCTAAGCCACTAAACTAGAAAATATTAAAAAAAATACCAATAAATATGAGACAACTATGTTTATGTATATATGAGTCACTAAATTGGGGAATCTGAGTCAATCTATGTGTCTACATATCTAAGCATATATCAATGCTAATAGTGTATATAAATGACCCCCTTATGGTGAGATAATCTATAATATATTAAGGGTGTCAAATTCAAATTTATATTGGAAGGCATGTTATTGATAATTAGTGTTGATAATATGAGCTTAAGATCTATTCTTTTGATGATTATAAGGAATTGCTTGTAAATTGGGACGTGAGATAGACTCATGGTTGATAATAAGTTTGTTAAGAAAATATGAATTTTATCATTTTATAAAGATAAATTTATTGGGATAGGAGTATAATTGGCATGGTTTATGGGATATCATAATCGAGTCTAGTACACAATAAATAGATTACAATTTTGAGTTATGATTCTTGAGATATCATAATTTGAAGATTTTTGTATTAGTTAGAAAAATTTGCACATGGGGGTTACTTTAGGTAGGTGGCATTTTTAAAACATGGTTTAAATAGATTAGTGTATTAGTTTGAAAAATCATTTTAACCTTTTGACTTGAGATAGTTTGTTTGACTTATCCTAGAAATATGTTGAGGAGATAGGGAACTAATGTGACCCGCTATGAGGAGGTGGAGCCACTCATTAAGGCCAAAGGAGGTTACCCTAGTACGAAACCTACTATTTTCTATGTTTTTGAAAAAACATAAAATTTAATAATTTTTTCTTAATTTAGGTACTTTAGGTCCCTATTTAGGAGGGTCATTATAGTGTCTCAAGGATTGGGATAGTGTCCAAATGACCACACTAGTGTCTTAGGCTACTAAAATACCATCCAAGGGTTGATCTATTATCCAACACTAGTATCCTAGATATAACATTAGTGTCTAATAGAGCTAAAATTTAACTTTGTATTTTGATTTGTGTTTAAGGATCATTTTGTCATGTTTTTATGTCATTTGAATATATTAATGCCATATTTTTTTGTGTTTTATAGGTGGATGTACATATGAGGTAGTTCCATAGTGGTTAGATGATGGATTTCTTACGTGAATTACCCATGATAGATGATGATAGGGTAGTGATTGATAGGGATGGTTTGGGTTACGTGGCATCACTTACACTAATGAGTTAGGATTGTTATATGATGATTACCTTGCATAAGTGATGAAATGTTGATAGTTATAAGTTTTAGTTCCCCACCAAGGAGATCATTGTGACTCTAGAGGATGTATATAAGATATTGATAGTGCTTACTATTGGTCAATGTGTTTTATTATAGGAGGTTACTATATATATATATATATATATATATATATATATATATATATATATATATATATATATATATATATATATATATGTATATACATATATATATATGTATATACATACATATATATATACATACATACATATATATATATATATACATATATATATACATACATATATATATATATACACATATAAAATATAGATCAGGGTTTAAGGTAATTTATAGCTATACCAATGGAGACCCATTATCGAGGGAGTTAGAGTGATGTTTTATTATTTATGATTGTTATAACTAATTTTATATAGTTGTAGATGTTTTTGGAAGTGCTAATGGATTGATTTGTCACTATGGATGGTAGTGGTGTATCTATTTTATATAGGATGCCCAAAATTATCCAAGATATATATTAGCACAAGACCATATACTCCTAGGGTTACACCATTGTACCCTACTTGCATCAAGATTTATACCATTTTACTCAGGAGTTGTGTGGTGGAGGTATTAGATCTTAAACATTATTTCATTTTTGGGATTATGAGAATAATACAAGGACTAGACTTGAAGGGTTTTTACATTTAGATTAGGCACACCCATAGGTATTCATGAAGAGATGGACTAGTATATCCCCCATGTGATCAATGACAATGATGAAATATCAATAGGTATTGGATCGATTGATAGCTAGGGACATTATTTGGAGACCCTACAAGGCATTTTAGGGATGGCCCAAGGATGGGATATAGTTGAGATGGTTTTGAGTGAGATGTTGGTTTCATGACCTTTGGGTCATTATTTTTGAGATCTTTTAGTATGAGTATGTGAAATGATAGCTTGGTGTTATCCAAGATGTGCCACCAGTACCTTGGGTGTAGTTGAGGAGTTATCAATCTATATCAAGGTTAGATAGTAGATAGAGACCCATATTATTTGATTTGGTTTTGATTTTAGTGATAGAGAAAGATCCTATATTGGATATACCTAATGTAAATGATGCGTGGGTGGTCATTGCCTTCATAGTATGGTGGAGGCAACATAGATGGATGCCATTATTTTTGGGATATGGTGCTATCATGGAGGATGTACTAGAATTGAATCCCATTAATGAAGTTGAGGATGTGTTGTTATTATAGATTCATATGTTTGGTTTATTTTAATAATTGAATTATCAAGTAGATATCTAATGCATTATGTTGGTTTTATAGGTGGAAAAAATAATGAGTACTAGGAGAAAATTATTGAGTCTAAATTATGATATTTTAAATAACATATTCATACATATGTCATGGATGATGTTTTAATGGAGAGGGATACAAGAGTTACTAGTGTACATGCACACTTATTTGATAGAGAGGCCATTGATATTATGGTATATAGGCAAGCATATGTAGATAGAGATGAGGTATGTACTGAGTTTTAGAGGTAGGCTATTCACCAGCCTAATATTTTGGGTGGGGAAATTGGTGGGATTATGGATGATTATATCTATCTATAATGAGAGCATACTAAGTTGGTGGCCAAGGTGTTATTACTATGGCATAGATAAAAGAGACCTAGGTATTGATTAACATCTAGAGGGGATGTGAGATCATATAAATATAGTGTGTATGTATCTGAGAGTGAGAGTGAGAGGGTGGTCTTGGTGACCTAACTCTAATTATTAAGTGATTATGGGTTATTTTATTAAAAAATATTTCAAGTTATATTTATATATATGAGCTTATTATTATGTGGGTATTGTGTTACTTAGCATTTTGATTTGTGTGTGTTTATCATGTGTTGAGAAAGAAATATGTTTGTTCATGTAAGGAATGGTAACTGGTTACTCATATGTATATGGACATTTGAGTAGAAATGTATATCATATTAGTAATGTTAATTTTTGGTATAGTTTCTATAGAAGTATTGTAGTATATCTAAGTGTTGATCATGGGATTGTAGCATGTGATATCTAAAACTTTAAGGCAAAGTAAACGAATGACCATACTAATCCTAATATGTAGATATATAAGTACATTAAGGAAATGATACTACTTATGGTGAAATTATGGTAGATAAATTTATAGATTTTGTAACAAATAACCTAATTATTTGTCATACTAAAATTGTGCTCTGATGTGCATTATGTCTTGTAAATATCTTAATTAGTTGTCAAAATAGCATTGTGCTCTAATTTTAATGATCTATACAAAATATATTAATTGGTTTTCATGCTAGTGTTATGATATAATCTCTTTAAACTATGCTAGATATCTTAATTGGTTATTGTACTAACATTTGTGCTTTTATCTTTGTGATTGCTACCAAATATCTTAATCGGTTGTTGAACTAAAACTAGTGGTTGAGTTACTTTCCATTTTTTACCATGTTGCTATAATTAGGTTGAGATTTATTAACTAGTTTAAATTTATACTAAATATATTATACATGATATCTCATATAAGTAGGTGTAATATAAACCACATGGATATTAAGATGAATAACCAATGGTTCCTTGAAAGGAACTATTGATAATTTTGACCTCACAAGTCAAAATATCACCACTATCACTTGAAAATTTTCTTGTCATGTTGTTTTCCCTATTTTATAGTATTTTTTTCTTTTAATGTATTTGAAATAGTCATCCAAAACCTTGATTAGTAGAGCCTAAGGTAAATTTGATAGATTTAAGGTTTTTGATCATCATGGACATGTGCTTATCTATCTGTCTTTTGACCTATTTTAGGTTTTTTTAAGTGATGAAAAGATTCAAAATAATATTAATAGGCCTCATGAATTTCTTCAAGGTCATGTCATGCTTTAAAATTGATCAAACTGATTGGTGCTATGTTTGACTAGCTTCATAACTCAGTTGGTTGCATTTTGGATCACTTGTGGATTCTGGAGTAGGTCTTGATTGACAATGTTAGTATAATATCATAAAAAGGTCATGATGTACCTCTTAAGGCATGGAAAGGTACAAATAATACTTTTTTTAGTAGTTTAATTAGGTTTCTCAAGTGGTTATGACAATTTTAGTGCCAAAAAGGCTTATATTGAGGTTGTCCATATAGTTCATCATTGTATAATTGATCTACAAGCATCTTCAAGACATTGTGTTCAATTAAAGTTAAAATAAATGGCTTGGAAGATTTTTTAGGTGTCAAAATGAAAAAAATGATTTCATCTCTCTTATTGACTTCTTTAGCAGCTCTAAGAAGGCCATCAGGTTTTGCTTGGTATGGTCAGGAGAGAGAGAGAGAGAGAGAGAGAGAGAGAGAGAGAGAGAGAGAGAGAGAGAGAGAGAGAGAGAGAGAGAGAGAGAGAGTTAGGTCCAAAAATATTGAGAAATGATAAGAAACATAATGAACTTAAATTTAGTTTAATTTATTTTCATATTCATTCACCCATATCTATGAAAAATAACTAAGAGTATAAGGGGGTCATTATGTCCTAGTCATCTAGACAGTGTCCAAGTTTGTCTTCATTTATTCACATTAGAACTAGAAGGATAAAAGTGTTTATAGTGGGATGATTAAAGGGTGAAATATGACCTTTTTCATTTTGTACTAATTAGGTTATTTGTCTTGATAATGAGTATTTTGAACTAAATAGGTGTATCATAGATGAAACATGAACTTGAGAAATCTTGAAGATGAAAATACTCAGCTTATATATCAAACATGTTTAAAAAGGGTCACTATGTCCTAGTCATTTAGATAGGGTCCAAATTTGTCTTCATTTATTAACATTATAACTAGATGGATAAAAAAAGAATTAGTGGGATGATTAAAGGGTGAAATAGGACATTTTTAATTTTGTATTAATTAGGTTCTTTATCTTGATAATGAGTCTTTTGATAGGAAATCAGTTGCCTATCGTGATTGTTAGGGTTGACAGTTTTTAAACATGTTTGATATGTAAGCTGAGTATTTTAATCTTAAACATTTCTCAAGTTCATGTTTCATTTATGATTCACTTATTTAATTCAAACTAAAGGATCATATGCCTTTATCTTGAATAGGGTTTTCTTGGAGGTAGCTTGAGTGAGATGGGACCTTTCTTAAGGTATAGTTGTAGGTCTAATGGGTACTAAATGTCTGAGAGTATCTTAGTGAGGTTAGCATGAAATTTAAGGATTTTAAAAAGGTGATACATTATGTATTTACCCTTGGTAAGAAAATGTATAGGTCATTTAAGATTGTGTTCTCTTAAAGGTCAAAATAACACTTGTAGGCTTAATGAGTAGGCTAAAAGAACATCATGACATGCAACATGAACATATAACATTTTCATAAGGAGTCATGAAGATAAAAATCTTATATTGGAGGGAATGAAGTTTTTTATTAGTGTTTATAAGGTCTTCAACATGACTAGTTCCATTCAAGAGTGTTTTAGGATCTAATTAGTCCTCAAATGCCTAAATAACATAGTCGAGTTTGTGTACTACTATATTACCAATTGGTAAGAGATTTGAAATAGGTCTATGCCCTAAAAAATGTGTTTTAATGGTTTCAAGATGAATATTTAGTGTTAAATAAGTCCATTTAAGGGATTATAATGATCTAAATGTCACCAAGGTACATCAAAATCATAAAAGAAAACCTCTCTAAACCCTGTTTAGTAGAGACTAAGGTACTTTAGCAATTTTTAAGATAAGATCATATGTTGGTTTCCTTATTAATAAATAATTTTGGATACTTATCCAAGTTTATTTAAGGTAAGTTATAATCATTAAATTTTTTTGGCATCATGTTTGTCATACCACCAACCATGTCATATGTCATTCCTCCATCCATACAGTGAGTAAAATGCACACCTACAACAGTCATAGTTTAAGGTTATTTCAAGAATGACATGAATATAAGAGTCATTGAGGTAATGGATTAAATAAAAATTTATAAATAATACAAATGGTAATAATTTAATATCTTATGAATATATGATAGGTTGAGTAACTTTCTATACCTAAAATCAAACACCAAAATACACTACAACCATGTTTTGTCATAGTCAGTTAGGATGGCTTAGATGCCATCACATGAAGAAATGTGTGTGAGAGGAGGAAGTTGAATTTTAAAAATTTCATGAGGTTTTAGGAGGTAATATAGGTCTATAAATACCTATTCAGTGGTCTTAATGTTATTCAATTTCTCCCTCAAGTCTAAGAACTCTAAAAACTACCACCTACAATTCAAACTAACTGAGCTTGAAAGACATGGATGTGAAAGAATGCAATGATGAGATTGAAATTTGGTTGATAAATAAAAACATAATATTTTTTAAATTTAAATATAATATCAAATAGTCTTTCAAATCAAGAAAACTCTCAAAAGGTTACTCACAGACTTAGTGAACCTACAATCAAACAAGGTGAAGATGCAGTCAACTATGTACTAAGTGCTTGAGAATTCTGGTGTGAGAGGTGTAGTGAGGAGTTTAGTTCTTGTTGAAAAGATGATAGTATGTTTTTATTCCATATAAAAAACTTTTTCAAGGTCTTATTTCATCTAATTCCTCCATATAATCCATGGAACAGTAAATGCACAGCTATAACTAATATAAACCTACATACAGTCTTCCTATGAATGAGATTGTGGATAGGAGTTTGGATGTGATGGTAATGAGTGATTATAAATATGAATTTGAATATGATAGTAAGTAATGAATCCAATTTACATTAGAATTTTTTATGAAGATCATATTCATAAAAGATAGGGCTCAACCCAAACTAACACATTCTTTTAGAGACCTATAAGCCCACTCACAAGCATATTGAAGAGAGTGTCTTTCTCACTAGATTTTAATATATAACTATGGAAATCGAGTGTATATGATATTATGAATACCTCCATAAAATTTTTATCTTATGAATGAGGAGATAAATCTATGGAATATACCTCTAGGGTCAACATACGCAGTTTGCATACAAACCCTTATGTAGAAAAGATCAAGATTTTAGACCTTTTAGAATATTAGTGCTTATTTATGATCATGTTGAATAATTTAATGGATAATTTTAAAAAAATTTAGAGATTAATTTGGTATAAAAGTGTGTTTTGAGGTATTAAGACCCAAAATGGCCTTTCTCAACCTTTTCATACTCAGTCACCAACCTAAGAGCTAGATTTGTAGAGGTTATAACTTGTTATAGGAGATGCATATAAGTTTGAAGTTTCTTGAGATTTTTTATGGAGTCCCATTATTAAAATATATGACATTTTTCCATCCATTTGGTCTCATAGTTTTATGACCAATCAACAAGAAGACAAAAAAACCCTATTTTTATTCAAATGGAGCTCAAAGAGGTTAGATTTTTTCTCTAAAATTGAATGAGGTTTTGAATGATAACTCAATATCATATGAGATGTTATATGGGCCCCATTGATACAATTTATTATCATTGGGTTTTGGAATGGACCCCTATCCTTTATGAACCATTGCTAAGGACATGAACCTTTCTAAACCCTTCTTGAATCTTACACTAACTTGATAGAGAAGATATGTTTATTAATTAATTAAAATTATATGATTTTAAATCCAAAGTGATCTTAATGACACTCAAAAATATCCTAAACTCCACTTCAAGGTGTTTGTTCACATATGAAGGTATAATACCATATGGTACAGGGTAAAATATGCAGTTTAAAGATTATTAATGAGGTTATAAATTATTGAGTGATATATAAACCATTTATATATACTTATGTGGGAATTATATAGGATAAAATATCATACAAAATCTTCCACATGTATCTCAAATTTATATATCATTGTTGTAAGTTGGCCACTAGGTCTAAAGGTGAGAAACAGTTAGTTTTGTAAGCCAAAAATCAATGGTGAATGACTACGAGTGAAATAAGAGACTTAAATATGAAGGAATGAGTTATATAAATGTGTTATATGTCTCATAAAGTTTTTTTAGTCACCAAAAATTTCAAGTTTCATGAAAAACATCTCAAACAACACCTCAAGCATATACAAGCATATAGGCTTGCTAATGGCCATTTCATGGTTTGTCCATATACGTAGGACCCCATAACTTGAAATTTGGAATGGAATATGGCATTAGTCTATTTAAATTTAATAAAATACTTTTTTTAGGTTTCACATGTGTGGGTAGACATTCAAGCCAAATCTCTTTTTTTAGGCCTAGGAGGCCTAATTAGGCCTACTTAGAGAGAGAAATGATATAAAAGAGATACTTACACTTATATTTGGATACTAAAAAATGGTATGTATTTTTAAGGGGATATAGGGTCCTTAAAAATGTTCTTATTTCTCCATTATATTTCATACACTCCTTTTCAAAAGGAGCTTTACCAATTTTTAGGGCTATAAGGAATGGATGGAATAACAAGCAATTGGAACAAAATTGCATGTTTTAAAGGGTTTTATGTATTCAAGTGAATTTTTAAAGGTATTAATTGATTTTTATAAGCCATACATGGAATAAATTTCCTTGGTTCAAATCAAAAACCAATTTTTAATCTCCTACACCACTTTGCTTCAGGAGTAAAGTGATCAAATCACCAAATTGATGCATCAAAGCTATTAAAAATGATTTAATGAGGTTTATAATTATATCATTAACCTACATAAGAAATAACAAGTCATAGGTTTTATTGGAAGAAGGATTCAAGGTTGAAAAGGTCTCTAACACTCCTAACAAGACCTTATTTCCTTCCTATGCCTAACATGTTGAAAGGGTCAAAGATGCATAAATCAACCCTGTGACAGCCTAAGTAAGGTGGATAAACTTAATAAATAATTGTATAATATTTAAATGGATGTATTAATTAATAATTTAAGACCTATTTTTAAGGAGGTGACCTATTCTTCAAAAAAAGACATGTGAGGTAGTATATAGGGTGTGTAAGCAAGGATATATGCATATTCAAAGTGGTCAAGCTTGACCAATCAATGATGAAGAACTTTTCATTATTATTCAACCAAGGATACTATACATATATGTCACTCTAAATATATAGGTGAGAAGAGTGATTGTAGGAAACACTACATAGTGATTTGAGGGGTTTGAAGACCATGCTAGTCATCCCTATTTTGGGGTTGTTTTATCTCCCTATCCTAGGATTTTATATTTGTACTATATTTTCCAAAATTATATTATCACTCTTTTCATTTTATTATTATGAAATTATACCAAAAAAATTTACTTGCCTCTTGAATAAATAAGAATCTCTTTTCCTCAATTTCTAGGTTTTATGTGAAGTGTATGGTGATTTCCATTAATATATCATAGTGAATAATTAGTTTTATTATGTTATTATAAAAATTTTGTAACTTAATTAAATATATTTGAGTTTATATAGGTCATAATAAGTGTTAATATCAATCTTAGTCTAATTTTAGATGTGAATTCAATTAATTTTCATTCCTTTCATGCAAAGAGTGTGTTTATCGAGTCCTTTGTGTGAAGCACTATTATAGAGGTCATATAACTAAAGTGAAGATAATGTGTGAAAGTTTATTACATTAATAAGAGTTTCAATTACAATCATAATTAGTCATATACATTTATGCATCACCTTTAGTCCAATTTTCTATTTCAATTCTAGTACAAGTAGTATCCCTTTCACCCATTTCATAGTTAGAAATCAATAGTTAGAATGTTTAGGATCAGATTTAGTGAGTGAATCAAGGGAACTAACCATTTATTTAAAGATTCTATCCATTTTAAAGTCACCCACACTTACTATAGATTCCATTATTTCAAGAGTGGGAAGTAATACACATTCTCACAAGGGTATCAATCCTAATTGACAATAAGAACATCTTGAGATAACTCACTCGTAGAGGAGTTTTATTTAAGAGAGTGTGAAGAAAGAAATATCGATGCCCCATATGTGAATTTTATAATGCCTCTATCAACACATTTATTTATATGATCTTTTATTTAATAATTGTTATTGTCTCAATGTCCATTAATTCTTTAATAATTGTAATATGGTTTTTTTTTTATTCCTTGAAAATGATGTGTTGGATGATGTTGAGCAAAAGGAAGGGTGATCCATTAGAGTATCACTAATTTAATAGATGAATATGATGTGGAAATTAGAGTATATAATAATTTTATTAAGGCTAGAATTGGCACCTAGATCTCCGATGCCTTTTTCCATAGAAACACAACCGATATCATTCCCTAAATTTCCTCTTATGGCTTCCATTCTATTGTCCCAGGCACAAGTTTTATCCCTTCACATTTAATCAACTGATATTGGTGATATCAAAGGAGTATTTAAATCCTTTGGAAATAAAATTATTCAACTAAAAATGTATAAATACCAATCTAATAGGCCTTACCAATCACCTAATCAACCTACGTATCAGCTTTTTAGAGACAATAGACCTCCCTATCAAGGCTTTAAAGGATAAAGACCATCATATCAAGCTCAACGAGCTATCATGAAGGCCAATCCTTATTAAATAATTGATCCAAATGTTACTTATTAATTTAAATAAATTATTCCTATGAAAACTCAAAATAATATGATTTCAAATTCAGGTTGGTAGCCATCTAATCCAAATGATATGCAGAATCAAGCCTTAGTCAACCAATATATGATGATGCCTCAAATGACTCAAGAAGAGGCTTCTCTTTAAGGAATTAAATTTAGTGAGGGTATAACACAAAAAAATAAATTGAATCATGGATAAGGGTAGATGGATTCAACCTTTGTGAATAGGAAACTTGATGATCATGTAGCCTTGAATCAGGTTGGTGATTTTGGTACTTTAAATAATGTGGTTGCAGCTATAACTAGAAGAAATAAAATAAAAATTGAAGAGAATAAAGAGGTAGGTCATGTTCCAAGAATAACACCTATTTTAATATAAAGTGTTAATAATTAGTTTTGTTCCCTAGCATCATATAAAAATTGGAATATAGAGGTTATAAAATTTCATCAAGTACCACAAGTACATGATCAACTAGTTATGCAAAGAGTGAAACCAAAGGTGAGTAAAACTCCATTAAATATGATTGATAATATGAAGATTTATAAAATAAAAATTAACATTTGGGATTCCTTATTAATCCTAGGGAAAAATGACATGCTTATTTAGGAGATTTTATCCCTCAAGTTCTCACCAAAACCAATTGAGAAAGAGAGCATAGATTTAGAAAATCCAGATTAGCAAATGAGACAACAAGTGAAAAAAGTACATAAGGTGGTTAAACTAGATAAATAATAGGTAAAATATATTAAAATACCTCCCTTTTATCTCTCTTTTATTTTTGGTAGTACCTTAGTTCACAATTGTATGGTAGACAGTGGAGCGAGTAATATTGTTATATCTAAGTAGAGTGTAGATAAGCTTGGTTTGTTATATGAACCAAAAACCAAAGGAGTATTTAAGATATATTTATCACAAAAAAAGATATTTTTCATGATAAAATACCTAAAACTAACATTAAATTCTTAATAAATGTTACTATTAAATAGGATGTAGTGGTGGTGGACTTCCCTCCCTAATTTGTGATGTGCTTGTCTAGAGATTTCACATCAAATATTGGTAGTTATTTATCAATTTATTGGAATTATTTGATGTAAAAAAACAAGGTAAAAGACTAATTTATCTATTAATTTTTATCCTATTTCACACTTTCACTTGGATCTTTACATTCCATGTGTTATGAACACAAACTATGTTATTTTAGATGAGGTGGAACAAGCTAATGAAGTAGAAGCCAATTCACTTCTTGAGGAAGTTTCTAACCTTTTAATTGATTAATGGGAATAAAATTTTAATTAACATGACCCAAATTAAATTATTTAATCTGAATTAATTGGTGTATACTTCCTTCATTAAAATGATGCACAAATTCTACCCATAGTGAAGGAAAATGAGTCAAAAGATGGTCTTTGACAGCTCTACTTTGATGGGTCAAGTAAAAATCATGGTACTAGGGATGGAATGACTTATATATTACCTACCATGAAAATTTATTTTTATAATATTAAATTTTATTTTGGTTGTTCCAGTAATTTAGCAAAATATGAGGTTATATCTCATGGTTTGTAGTGGGCTAGGAAGATGGGAATCAATATTTTATAGGCTTTTTGTGATAGTGAACTTGTAGTTCACCAGATGATAGGACTAAATGTATTAATGAATTTATTTATAAGATATTACAATAATATATTTTAGGACATCCTTGATTATTTTATTGCTTTTGATATTCAAGCAATGCCAAGAGAAAGCAAAAAATGTACAGATAGATTGGCTGCAATAGGAGATTATTTCAATATTCCAATTGATGTGAGGAGTGAGAAAAATCAGTCACATATCAAGATTGTGATGAGGCATTCTATTCCTAAAAATCATGAGAAATAGTAGGTTTTTGAAGATGATAATTAGTTTGTTCACTTATTAAAATAGGAGGCTAATTCTCTTTTAGAAATTAGTCAAAGCTCTTGTAATAGTATGGGGATCATATTGTTCAACTTAAGTCCAATAAACTACCCAAAGGTTTGGTTACTCTTGAAAACATATTTAGTAGAGATGATGATATGAGGAGAGAGAAGTCTTCATTGTAAATCAAGGAGGAACACTATGATAGTGTTGAGATAGTATCTAGAAAAAGTCTCAAATTGGGTAATATATGTACTCCAAAGAATCATTCATTGATTTATGTAGGGATTTTGATGATGTATTTTCATGGTAGTATAGTGAATTGAAGGTATTTTATCCAAGTTTAGCTCAACACACCATTCAGCTAGAGGATAAAAAAATTGGTTAGACAAAGGAAAAGACTAATCAATCCAAAACTTGAGACTTTCATGAGAATTAAACTTCATAAGATCATTAAATAAACCATATTTTCCCCAATAAATAATTCTAATTAGGTGGAAAACCTTTTTATAGTAAGGAAGACAAATGGTGAAATTAGACTTTATGTAAGATTTTGTGATTTAAACAAGGCTTCTCATAAATATCATTACCCATTGAAATCCATGGAGAAAATATTGTATCTGGTGGTAGGTTCGAAGAGGTTCTCATTGTTGGATGGGTATAGTCATTATAAATAGATTCTTGTTAAGGAGGAAGATCAGTTTAATATAACCTATAGTACCAAGTGGGGGAATTTTTCCTATAGGAAAATGCCATTCAGTTTGTCTAATGTTGGATCAACTTTTCATAGAGTCATGGATATGGCATTCCAAGGTCTAATCAATAGGCTTGTTTTTATTTACTTATATGACATTACTATATTTTCAAAGAGTGTAAGTGAACACATGATTTATATCAAGTAAGTGTTTAAGAGATGTAGATAATTTAGGGTGTCTCTTATCCCCAAGAATTGTGTATTTTTAGTACATGAAGGTAATATTCTTGTACATGTGGTTTCCAAGAATGTTTAAAGCATTGATACTTAGAGTATAGACTCCATTATTGATTTATCTTTTCCTAAACATAATTAGTCATTATAGAGATTTCTAGGCAAGATAAATTTCACAAGGATATATATATTTATGATTTTGAAATGTTGGAAAATCCACTTACACCCATGCTTAAGAAGAATCAAAGCTTAAATTGTATTAAGGAGGTAATGAGGAGTTTTGAAGATCTCAAAAAATAAATAGCTAGTGTTCCTACCCTTATTAATATTGATTATTCAAAAGACTTCATCTTATATACATATGCTAATGTGGACATAATTATAGGTATATTCATGCAAAAAAATAAAGAATTTTTGGAATAGTGAATAGATTTCTTCAATAAAGGCTTGGAGGAATGTGAGACAATGTATACCTATGTAAAAAGGCATATTCCTTCAATAATCATATCTCATAAGAAATTTACACACTTTTTATCTAAAAACATGATATATCTAATGGTTTATCATCCAAGAATCAAGGAGTTCTTATTGAACAAGGACATAAATTAAAAGACATCAGGTTAGATAATAATAGTGATGGAGTATGAAATTGAAATAAAGGTCATAAAAGTGATTAGAGGAAAAGGATTCTGTGAACAACTAGCCCAAGACTTGCATGAGAATAAGGAGGTAATTTTAGTGTTAAATGATGAATAAGATGAAGCTAATCATACATCATATTCAATTTGACTTAAAGACTTGGTAAGGTATCTCCAAGATATTTTCTATCCTACAAACTTAAGTACATCAAGGAAATGATATTTCAAATTGTAGTCCATTCCTTTTCTCTTTATTGATGGGTGATTTCTAAGAAATGCATCAATGGTATGTTGTTAAGGTGCATTGAGTCAAGCCAAATAGAAATGTTGCTTGAAGAGTTTTATTATGGACATGGTGGAGGCTATTTATCATCAAGAACTACATCCCTTGATATAATGAGAGGTGGATACTATTGGCCAAGTATATTCAGCTATTGTCATGCTTGGATGAGGAAATGCAAGAAATGTACCATGTTTTTAGGAAAAGAAAGACTTAAAACCTTACCTATCCAACCAAATTCAATGGATAAAAATTTTATCCAATGGGGTTTCGAATTTTTTGGCCTCATTAATCCACCTTTAATCTTGGGTTATAAGTGGTTCCTTACTACCATGGATTACATCACTAGATGGATAGAGGCAGTAGATTTGAAGGAAACAAATGAATCTAGTGTATTAGATTTCTATGAAGGTTTGATTATAAGATTTGGAATTTACTCTACCATAATTTTAGAAAATTCCATAGTTTTGTGGGAGATAAGATTAGTCAATAGGATATTCAACATGGTGTATAACTCAACACTTCATCAAACTACCACCCACAAGGTAATGCTCTCACTGAGTCTACCAATAAAAACCTATTAAAGATCATAAGGACTATTTAAGATATAGATCATGGAATTTAAATCTTAATTAAACTTTATGGGCTGATAGGAACACCTACAAAAGTTTTATAGATAATTCACCATACAAGCTGGTTTATGGAAAGGAAGAAAATTTACCAATTTCACTTGAGTTTCTTACTTTATAACTAATACATCAACTAGAGTTGTTAGAGAATGAACCAATGGAGGTAAGGTATGATAAGATTATGAAACTAGAATACATTAGAAGTCAGTCCATTTTGGACATAAAAATTCATCAACCACAAGTTAAGAGAACCTTTAACAAAGGAACATCTTCAAGGAGTTTCAAGGGAGAAGACTTGGTTCTCAAGTGGGATTAGGACAGATCTGAAACATGAACACCAAGTTTGAATCCCTTTGGAGAGTCTGTTACACAATATATAGATACAAATCCTAAAATGCTTTTCAACTTGCCAAGATGGATGGTGACAATCTTCCAATCCTAGTCAATGGGATACATCTAAAACATTGTTATTGAGAGATAAGTTATTTTATACATAGATTTTTTTCCTCCAAGTTCTATCTTGCACATTAGTTTTCTTATGTTTTATTTCAAATAAGTGCTTATCTTTCACATGTGTCTTGTTAGTTAGTTTTCCTTTTTCTGTGTGTCATATTTCCTTGTTTTGGAGGAGAAACAATTATCTTGTTTCATGTTAAGAGTCTTTTAATAATTGATCATATATGTTAGTGTTCATTTTATAATGTAAGAGTGGTTTCATGAGTCCAAAAGAGATGTCAATTATCTGGTTCATAAGGATAGAAGGCATGCTTCCAAACTAAGTCACCAAAATGTTGACAATTTGGATGTCATAGGTCAAAATGTCACCCCTATGACTTGAAACTTTTCTTGTCATGTTATTTTCCTTATTGATTATTATGTTGTTTTTGTAATTAATTTGAAATGGTCATCCAAAACCTTGATTAGCAGAGTTTAATGTAAATTAAATAATTTAAAGTTTTGATCATCATGGCCATGTGCTCATCTAGCCACCTTTTAAACTATTTTAGGTTATTTAAAGTGATGAAAAGAGTCCAAATCATATTAACAAGCCTCATGCCTTATGTCAAGTTCATGTCATGATTTAAAATTGATCAAATTGATTGGTGATATGTTTTAATAACTTCATAACCTAGTTTATTGAATTTTGGATCACTTTATGGCTTTTGGAGTAGGCCCTAATTGACAATGCTTGTCTAATATTAGAAAAAGGTTCAATGAATAATTTTTTTAACAATTTCATCAAGTATCTCAATTAGTTATGGTAGTTTAAGTACCAAAAAGGCCCATTTTGATGTTGAAATTATAGTTATTCAAGTTAAAAATGATCTCCAAGAATATTAAAGACCCCATTTTTTCATTTCAAGGTCAAATCCATGTTTTAGAAGGAGTTTCAATTGTAAAAATGCAAATAACTAGTTTATCTCTCTTATCAACTTACTTGGTAGCTCTAGGAAGGCCATCAATTTTTACTTAGTGTGGTCATGAGTAAGAGAGTCAGGTCTAAAGATATTGGGAAATGATAAGTACCCTAATTAAATTTAATTTAGTGGCATTTATTATCATATTAATTCCCCCATCTTTACGAAGAATCGCTAAGAGTTTAAGGGGGTCACTATGTCTTAGTCATCTAGAAATGGTCTAGGTTTGTCTCCTTTTATTCACTTCAAAACTAAATGGAGAAAAATGGTAATATTTAGATGATTTCATATTAAAATAGGAAATTTTTCATGTTGTAATCATCAGGTACTTTCTCTTGATAAGGAGTTTTTTGATAGGAAATTGGTTGCCTATCTTGATTGTTATGGTTGGTAGTTTTCAAGCATGTTTGATATATAATTTTAGTGTATTCATATTTAATATTTATAAATTTAATTTTTTAGTTATGATACACATATTTCATGTAAAATAAAGGATTAGGTACCTTCATCTTGAAGAGGGTCTTTCTAGAGGCAGCTTGAGTGAGATGGGGCCTTTCACAAGGTATAATTGTAGGTCTAATGGGTTAATAAATGTGTGAAAGTATATTAGTGAGGTTAGAATGATATTTAAGGATTTAAAAAAGGTTATAAATTATTATTTAACCCTTGGAAAGACAATATATAGGACATTCTAATACCATGCTCTCTTAAAGCTCAAAAGAACACTTGTAGGCCTAATGAGTAGGTTATAAGAACATCATGACAAGTGACAAGAACATATAAAATTTTAAAAATGATTAATAAAGATAAATAACATAGATTAAATGGAACGAAGTTGTTTATAAATGTTCATAATGCCTTAAAGATGAATAATTCCATTTAAGAGAGTTTTAGGATCCAACTAGGCCTCAAATGCCTAAATAACATAGTCAAGTATATGTACTACTATATTACCAACTATTAAGAGATTTGAAATAGGTATGTGAAATAAAAAATGTGTTATTATGGTGTAAATATTAATAATTATTGTGAACTAAGTCTGTTCAAGGTATGAGAATGATCTAAATGTCATTAAGGTACATCAGAATCATAAAATAAAACCTCTCTAAACCCTATTTAATAGAGACTAAAGTACTTTAGCAGTTTTTAAGGTAAGATAATATGTTGTTTTCTTTGTTAATAAATCCTTTTGGATGATTTTAAAAGTTTATGTAAAGTAAGTTATACTCATGAAGTGTTCTTTTCATGATTTTTTTAATACTACAAACCATGTCATTTGTCTTTCCTTTGTTCATATAGTGAGTAAAATGCACACCTACAATAGTCATAATTTAAGGATATTTCAAGAATGACATGAATATAAGATTCATTAAGGTAATGGATTGAATCAAAATTTATAAATGATATCAATGGTAATAATTTAATATCTTTGGAGTATATAATAGGTTTGATTGACTCTCTATACCTATAGTCCAGCACTAAAATACACACTTATAACCATGTTTTGTCACAGTCAGTTAGGATGGCTTAGATGTTATCAAATTAAGACATGTGTGTAAGAGGAGGAAGTTAAATTATAAAAAATTAATGAGGTATTAAGAGGTAATATAGTTTTATGTAGACCTATTAAATGAATATAATGTTGTTCACCTTCTCCCTCAAGTCTAAGAACTCCAAAAAACACCACCTACAACTTAGCCTAACTAAGATTAAAGGACATGGATGTGAAAGAGTGAAATTATGAAATTTAAATTTGGTTGATCATTAAATTCACAAGATTTATTAAAGTTAAAAATAATATCAAAGAGTATTTTAGAGAAATAATCCTCTTAAAAGGTTACTCATAGGCCTAGTGAAGCTATAGTGAATTAAGGGGAAGACACAGTCAGTTGTGTACTACGTGCATGAGAAGTATGGTGTGAGAGGATAAATGAGGAGTTTAGTGAATTTTAATAAGATGATAGGATGTTTTGAATCCATGTCACAAATTTATTCAATACATTCTTTCATTTAATTCATCCATATAATTTGAGTAGTAAATGCACAACTAAATCCAGTGTAAACCTAGAAGTTGTCTTTCCTATGAATGAGAATGTGGATAGGAGTTTGGATGTGATGGTAATGAGTGATTATACAAATGAATCTGATTATAATAGTAATGAATGAAATCCATTTCCATTATAAGTGTATATGAATATCATATTCATAAAGGATAGATCTCAACACAAACTAACACAGTCTTTTAGATACCTACAGGCCCACTCATAAGCATAGTGAAGAGAGTGCCTTTCTCACTAGATTTGAATGTATAAAAGTGGAAATGGAGTTTTTATGACATTATTAATACATCCATCAAGTTTTTATCCTAGAATGAGGAGTTAATCCAAGGAATAAACCTCAAGGGTAAACATATGTAATTCACATACAAACCCTTAGGTAGAGGATATCAAGGTTTTAGACCTTTTTGAAGGTTAGTGATTATGTATGATCATGTTAAATAATTTCATGGATAATTTAAAACTTGTTTAGATCTTCATTTGTTATAAATGTGTGTTTTAAGGTCTTAAGACCTAAAATCCCCTTTGTCAGCATTTTCATACATGACTACCAGCCTGATAGGTAGGTTTGCAAAGGTTATAAATTGTTTCAATAGATGCATAAAATATTGAGGATGTTTTAGGTGTTGGAGGGGGTCCCTTTATTAAAATATATGACATTGGATCATCCCTTTGGTCTCATAGTTGTATGAACAACCAACAAGAATATAAAAAACCTTATTTTTCTTGAGAAAGCATTGAAAGAGGTCAAAGTTTTGCTTAAAATTTGCATGAAGTTTTTCATGGGAACTCAATCCCATAGAATATTTTATAGGGGTACCTCTAATAAAATTTATTGGAATTGGTTTTTAGAATAGACCCCTATCCTTTATGAACCATTTCTAAGGACATAAACCTCTCTAAACCCTTCTTAAACCCCAAAATTGACCCAATAGAAAATATATGATTCTAAATTCCTTAAAATTCCATTATTTTATGTCAAAATTATCCTAATGACACTCATAACTCTCCTAAGCTCTCCTTCAAGCTGTTTATTCACATGTGTAGGTATAATACCTATTATACATGGTAAAATATGTAGTTTAAAGCTTGTTTATGAGGGTATAAAATATGGAGTGATATATAAACCATTTATATATACTTTTGGGGGATTTATATAGGAAAAAAAATTATCCAAACCATTCCGTAGGTCTCCCAATTTTTTATATCATCCCTGCAAGTTGGGCACTAGGTCCAAAGGTGAGAAAATCTTAGTTTTATAAGCCAAGAATCAATGGTGAACTCATATGAGTGAAATAAGACACTTAAATATCAAGGAATGAGTTTCATAAAGGTGATACAAGTATAATCAAGTCATTTTAAATAACCAAATCCTACAAGTTTCATGAAAAACATCTCAATCAACACTTTAAGCATACACAAGCATATAGGCTTACTAATGGCCATCTCATGATTTACCCATCTACATAGGGACCCTAAACTTGAAATTTATCATGGAGGATGGTATTAAGATAGGTAAAGCTAATCAAACACTTTTGGTAGGTTTTACATGTGTGGGTGGCCATAGAGGCCAAATCTCTCTTTCTAGCTTGAGGAGGCCTAATTAGGCCTAATTGGTGAGAGAAATGACATAAAAGAGATGCTTACACTTCGATTTGGATCCTAAAAATTGGTATGGACCTTTAATGGGATAAAGAGTCCTATAAAATGTGCTCAATTCTCTAGTATGTTCTATATAATCTTCTACACAAAGATATTTACCAATTTAAGGGCTATAAAAAATAGGTGGAAAAATAAGAAAATGGAACAAAATTGCATATTTTGGAGGTTTTTATGGTTTCAAGTGCCTTTTTATATGTATAAATTTATTTTGAGAATCTATCCATGTAGGAAATTTTCCTATTTCAAATCAAAACCCAATTTTCACTCTCCTACACCACTTTGCTTAAGGAGTTAAGTGATAAAATCACCTAATTGATGCATATAAGATCTTAAAAAGGATTTATTGAGGTTTATACTTGTCTCTTATGCCTATTAATGAAATAAAAAGTTTGATTTGAAATAGGATTTAAAGGTTGAAAAGGTCTTAAACACTCCTAACAAGCTCTTCTTTCCTTCCTATGCCTAATATGTTGAAAGGGTCAAAGATGCATCAATGAGTGCTCTAAATAACCAAGTAAGTTGGAGATAGTTCATAAATCATTGGATAATATTTAAGTAGAGGGATTAATGAATACTTGAAGACCTATTTTCAAGGAGGTAACCTATTCTTCAAAGAACATGTGAGCTAATATATAGGGTGTGCAATCAAGAATATAGGCATATTTATAGTGGTAAAGCTTGACCAATCAATTATGAAGACATTTTCAAGCATCTTATACCAGGGATACTCTACCACTATGTCACTCTAAGTAAATAAGTGAGAAGAGTGATTATAGGAAACACTACATACCAACTTGATGGGTTTGAAGATTAAACTACTCATCCCTATTTTGGGGCTGCTTTGTTCCGCTATCATATTATTTTATATTTGTACTCTCTTTTTTAGAATTGTATTAACACTCATTTTATTTGGTTAGTTGAAAGGCTACCAATTTTTTCTATTCACCTCTTGAAGAAATAAGAATCTATTTTCCTTTATTTTCAAGTTTTGTGTGAAGTGTATGATGATTTCCATTGATATATCATTATGAATCATTAGTTTTACTAATTTATTATCTGGTTTTTGTACCTTCATACAATATATTTGAAATTATATAGGTCATGAAGAAATAAGGAGATATTTTCCTCTATTTTCAATTTTTGTGTGAAGTGTACGATGATTTCCATTGATATATCATTATGAATCATTAGTTTTACTATGCTATTATCTGGTTTTTGTACCTTCATACAATATATTTAAATTTATATAAGTCATACTAAGTGTCAAAATCAATCTTAGTCCAATTTTGGTTGTAATTTAATTCCTTTTCATTCCTTCCATGCAAAGAGTGAGTTTTTCAAGTCCTTTGTGTGAAACACTATTGCAGAGGCCATATATGTGAAGTGAAGAGAATGTGTGCAAGCTTATTCCCTTCTTAAGAGTGTAAATTGTAAGAATATGTGGTCATATAAATTGGTGCATCAAATTTATTAAAAGTTTTCATTTCAATTATAGTACAATAAATATTCTTTTTACCCTTTTCATAGTTATAAATTAGTAGTTAGTGAGTGGATTAAGGGAAATAACCCTTTATCTAGAGATTATATCCCTTTCAAAGTCACCCACACTTAGGAGAGATTCAATTATTTTAGTAGGAGTGGTAAATAACACACATTATCACAAGGGTAGCACTCTTAATTAATAATAAGAACATCTTAGGATAACTCACTCATATAGGAGTTTGATCTAAGAGAGTGTGTAGAAGGAGATATCAATGCCCCCTATATGAATTCTACAATGCCTTTGTCAACACATTAGTTAATATGATCTTTGAGTACATAATTATTATTATCTCAATATCCATTGATTCTTTGATAAATTTAATATGGTTTGTTTCTTATTCTTTAAAAATTATGTGTTGATGATTTTGAGTAGGAGTAAGGGTGATAATCCCTCTATCTAGTAATGTAAATAATATGTCATAAGTCCTATCACTATCTAAAAACTATATGGCACTAATAATAATGTATTGTTCTTTATTAACTATAGGATATTCTTTGTGAAATTGTTATTTTACTTTATCAAGTATCTTTATTGGTGGTTTATATTCCACTTTATCCTTAGGCATATATGTATCAGGTGTTTGTACCATATTGTATGGTTTTGCCTATGAGAGACCTAAATCCAAATCTTCTTCTAAATGTGTTTCAACTTGTCCAAACTTCTTATCTAATGCGATATCTATGTTACATATATGTTATAATTATTTGGATGTATCATATAGTACTTTATCTTTAAGAGGTAAAGTTAGACTTCTAGTAAATATGTATTATACCTCTATATCTATCAGCTAGTAGATCAACTATTACATGTAGGATTTAAACCATAGAATGTAATAATTTACTATTTTTGACTCACCCTAATGTATTAAAGGTAACCTATCATATGTGACTTGATGTCCCTTATTATAAATATAATAAATGATAAATACTTCTTTAACACATCTTATATATTTATGAACCACTAGGGAGTGAATTATGAAACCAATTTAATGCCTCACCCTCTAGAGTTTATGGAAATATATTTAATTGGTTCAAAATAAAAATGACATGTGTTATAGCCTTTATACAAGATTTTAGGTATAAGTATGGATATCTATGCCCATTGAACTTTAGTAATATTTTTATCTAAAACTAGTTTGCTAATTTTGTATTGAAGATTCTATGGGGGATAGGATTTCCATGGATAGCATTGGAATCAACCCAAGAGTAGTATGCTTTAATTTACAAGGTGAGATGGTGTAATTATATTAAAGCACCAATGGCTTATATCAATGATATTAGATCTATTGAAGGTATATTAACATCATCAAAAGGTTTGTTTAAACATTTAATCTTATTATTAATTTTAGCCATTGGTACACTGTATTGGGGACCTTTTATTTTTCTCACTATAACCTTTGGATGGGTGATAGATTAGACTCAGTAAGAAGGAAATTGGATATCAACCTCATGGATTTTAGGATGAGAAACAAGTTATACTATAGTAAGGAGGGGTTGGGAAATTCATTAGTAGCTCTGATATTATTAATTGGTAAATTAGTATCACATGCTAATGGAATAGAAGACACATTTTTATCATTTGAATGTAAACCATATAAACTATGAACATGAGTATAAGTTAATACACTTTTATTATAGGAAATAAATTTCAATATGAGAAATGGGTGAAGAAGACAACTGACTAGATTCAATAACTTCTTCACTAAAGTCATAGTAATCATTGTTATTCCATGTTTCATCAAACTCAAAATATAATTCACTTATAGAGGTAATAGTAAAAGAACTAGAATTTTCATGCTCACTAAGATAAAGTCCTAGTTAGTGGATTAAGTTATTTTATATCCTAAGTGACAATGACAAAGTGAACAATGTGCTTATTCTAATGTGTTTTATGTATGGTTTGTTGATCTTCAGTATTAACATGGCTAGAGAGGATTATGGATGAGTATGGTGATTTGAGCATTAGAAAGGGGTCCTATCAGAATTCAAGAATTATTTGAGTGTTTATGTGCATAATATTTATTCATCTAGTTGATCATATTTTTCATCTAGACACTTTGGGTCCAGTGGTAGAAAATCTGAGTAGGATGTTTGGTGATGTCACCATTGCCACACGGGAATGAGTCAAGGAGAGATGGTCATATGGTCTTCATCATGTTATTCACTATTTGATATTAAGTAAATATAAATTCATGTGATAAATCACGTTTAAATATGTGAGGGTCCAAAGTTGGCTTCTCAGTTAGAATTCATTATTTTCATAAAAAGAGCTGAGTAAGCATGTTGATGAGGTCAAAATTAGCACACGTGGAGGTGTCAGGATAAAATGATCATTGGGTTTGTTAATTTTTATTATTAGTTTATTTTTAGTAATTTTTAGATCATGTGATGTAGTGCATCAAAATATATGCATATGAAAATTTGGGCTCATAAGTAGTTTAACTGTGTTTTTTCATAGCCAAATTTGTAATGAGGTAGAAAGTGCTAAGTGAGCATTTTGATGGTGTTATATATTTCACATGTGAAGGTATAAATAGAAACTGATCATATAGTTTTTTTAAATTTTGATCATAGATGATTTATTTTAAATTTAAGATCGTGTATTGAAGTGCAACAAAATTTATGCTTGTTTAAAGTTGGCCTCCCAAGCAGGTTTTGACATAGTTGGCTCTGTGATAGAAGATTTTGAGAAGGAAATTTAATGGTGTTATATCTCACATGCACAAGGGTTTTAGGATATATTTTTCACATGGTTGTATTCTCCTATGTGAGGATACTATCTATTCCAAATTTGAGATCATACAAATAAGCACAAAATAAGTTATTGAGGTGTAAAAATGGCTACTCAAGCATATTGAAAGGGTTCCCATAGTCATTTTTAAAAGTGTTAAAGCTCGAGCAAGATTAATGGTGCACATTGATCTAATATGTAAAGAGGTAGAAAGATGAGGATAGGTGAATTATGTTTAATTACTGAGCAAAGGTACATGATAATGATCCAATGATGAGTGGGTGTTCGTATAGTTGATAAAATGATGAATGTTAATCACTAAACACCTGACTGATCTACATAGATCAATCGAGCACATTAATTCAACATTATAAGATTAAATGATATGAGGTAAAAGTGATATAGGTTTAAAATTTGGTAGTAGTGGACTATATGTTAAATATAAAATAAGATCAATGGTGTGTATTCGATCTGAGCTAAGAGTTCACAAGATTTGAAGGTTAATTGTGACCATTATTTAAATATTTGAAGTTAACACAGTAAAAAATAGATCTCTATATGTCATCCATAACTTTTCATAGAATATGAATTTTTGAATGTATTAAAATTAAAAGTGGTAGTAGACTCTAAGGTACATCTGGCTATAATAATTTAAAGATCTGAAAGTGAGTACAACTAGAGATATTGAGCCTAGAAGTTGATTGCAAGTGACCTAAGAAGGATATTTGAGATTATATTGATGACATTTCAATGTCTTATGATGATTTATCTATTGGGGAGTGTTTTAGACTCCATGAGAATGCTCTATGTGTATTTTGGATGTGTGATACAACTATCTTGAGTATGAACAATGCTCAAAAAGTTGACTATATGTTCTATAATGGTGTTAGTATGTATAAGGTCTCTATTTTAGTTATTTGAGCATATACAAAGGTGAGATATGTTGAATATGATAATTTTAAGATGTCTTAGGAGATATAAAGAGTGAACCTATGTATTTTAAAGTGGTCATGTGTTCTTATTTTAATTTAGGGTGTGCTAAATGGGTGAATAGGTCTCCATGAGACCTATAAGATTTATAAGGGCATTATTAGAAGGTTTATCTACTTAAGGGTAACCTATAGATGTTATGGCTAACCTATGAAGATTGTATTGAGATGTGTTTTCATATGAGAGATTCCTTAAGGGCCAAGCCATTCCAAATGGATAACCAAGGTTTTGATTATCATGATTTCTCTATAAATAGTGGAACCAAAGATGATGGGTTCTAGACTTTGTGTGAGAGACTAAGGAGTGATTAGAGAGAGGCTTGAGTGTGTGTTTTGTGGAGTGAAGGATAGAACTAGTATTGGATATGGAGAAGAATAAATAAGGTTACTCAAGACAAGATGAAATATAATATGAACTAAGACAATCATACTTTCAAGAAAAAGTGTTAGATAAGGACTAAAGGTGATAATAGAGTAAATAAAAATCAGATTAGATAACCAAATGAAATGAGGTATGCAAGATTCAATGGTAACTATTTCAAATGTAATCAATTTGGTCATAGGGCTTGAGAATACAAGAGACCTATTAAAAATGAGTTTTCATGAAACTATGATGGGGGTCATTAGTCAAAAGGTATGAATAGAGTTAAGTGATTTAATTTTCATGACATAGGACATGTAAATTTATATCCAAAAAAGGTAAGGCAAGATACCTTTCTTGCAAAAGGTTTGGTGTGATACAATTATGAATAGAGAGGTCACATTGCTAGGTTCTAAAAGAAAAGGCCTACAAGATAGAATAGATTTAATCAGGCTCCTAGAGTTCAAATAAGAAGGAATGTTAACACATGGAAGCCAAAGGTGAAAAGTGTGAGTCATGATGAGACTATAGGTCCAAGTAATTTGTTTTCTATGGTAGAGAATGCTTCAGAAGTTGAAGTGTACCAAGAGGTCTCATTGTCTACTCATCTTGAGAATGAAGAGATCAAGCTCAAAGATAAGACCAAGGTGTTGATTAAGGCCATTCTTGAGGTATGTATGTATCCAAGTGAACATAATGTTGTGGTTATGCATCATGTAAATAAAATCAATTATTTGTGCCTAATGATGAGGTTTCAAGCTACAAGGAAGATTATTTATATTAAAAGTTATGTAATTAATCTATGTTGTCTCCATGTATTGTCAATTCAATTATAAAATAAAAGAAAAATGTTGTATTAGATGAAGAAGTTGTTTCTACTAAGCCAAATAAGAAGAAGATGAAATACAAATATCAGATGAGTAAGGAGGAGATGGGATATGAGGAGTTTATTTTTAGAGCATTGAGTTATAGAAGGTGTCTATGTCTATGCTTCTTAAGAGACTTATTTTAGTGGAAAAACTTGTTTGTGTGATGAATATGACATTGCCAATTAGATAAGGTCTTTCATTAAGGAGGAACAACAAGTTCATGAGCCTGTTTAAGAGGTTTGTGAAGGAGATATATTATAGAGTCAAAATGGGTGGTTCTAGGTAGATTGACGATTTTGATGAAAATGTCAAGAAGTGTTTGGTACATAGAAAGGTTTACACATTTATTTTTTGTGTGATCCAGGTGTTTTTGAAGTCTGAAGGTATGAATGTGCTAATTGAAGATTTGCAAGTGCTCTTAGTTTTCTTAGTTTTTAGCTTAAGGGCAAGCATGCCTAAGATGGGTTATAGGATGTATGGGTTCCCAAAGGTATGGAATCCCATATCTTGGTCTAGAAATATGTGATGGGTGTTTGTATGTGTGGAATTAGTTTTAGAGGTGTGAGTTGACCAGAAGGAGGTTTGTCAACCCTACTTATTTTTTAGATTCTAGGGTTTTGAGCCATGTTATAAAAGTGGTTTGACTTGTGAATTATGATTTTCTAATTTTTAATATGTTGAATGGGCTAAACAGGTGGTCAAATCAAGCTTCATAGTGAATTTAAGGTTTGTGGTTCTCAATTTATTCAACTGTTTGTCAATATGGAGGGTTAATTGGCTAGTAAGTTTGTGAAGGAAGTATATTGTAGAAGATGAGATTGGTGATGAAAAATTGTGTGCTTAAGGGGGAATACAAGAGTGATCAAGATATGAAATTATAGTTCTTGATGTTGTGTTTATTGAAAATTTTGGGCTCTACAATATTTAGGTAAGGCTACAAAGGAGGCTAAACAGGCCTAGTTTGAAGAAGAGTGATTTTTACTCAATTTATCCAAAAGAGAAATGTATGTGTGTTTCATGGTGATTTCTAAAGTTGGTTTAGTGCATGTTTCCTATTTGGTGAGTGGAATGAATTTTTGTTTATGGTCCTTATATTAGCTTGAGAGAGAAGGACAATAAGCATATGAGGTGATTCTTCAAGATGTGTGTAGATTTGAAGATGCTCAGAAGGTGAAATTGATTAGAGTTCTTAAATGGAGTCCCTCTCAGATGATTCTTGTTGTGATTCATCAGATTTATATTCTTTTATGTGTTCTTTCTTCAATATTTGTAGTTCTTTATCGAAGAGAGTGTTGCCATAGAGCAAGAGGAAGTTTGTTAAAGCAAGAAAAGGTAGGCTCAAGGTAAGGGGGAGTTTGTATCATATTTTTAAAATGGTAATTTCATATTTGATAGTATTTTTAGGTCCTCAAGATTAGTTTTTTCCCACTTTGTCATTATGTAAAAGGGGGATAAAGTTCCTATTGGGGATAAAGTTCCTGTTATGGGAATGCTTTGAAGAGAGAGAAGGTGAGTTATATATTTATATATATGATGGTTGTTGACATCAATGACAAAGGAGTAAATTGTTGGAGAGTTTTTAGAGATGTCATGATGGTGTCATGGAGATATCCTAGTGAGTGGATGAAGTTTTTTGATATCCTAAGTTATAATGATAAAGTGAGCAATGTGCTTGTTCTAATAGGATTTATGTATGGTTGGTTGATCTTCAGTATTGACATGGCTAGAGAGGATTAGGGATGATTATGGTGATTTTAACATGAGAAGGGGTCCTATCAGAAGTAAATAATGATTTGAGTTCTTATGTGCATAACTAAAATTCATTTTATTGATCATAATTTTCATCTAGACACTTTGGGTCTAGTGGTAGAAAATATGAGTAGGCTATTTGGTGATGTCACCATTGCCATGTAAGAATGAGTCAATGGGAGTTGGTCATATGGTTATGATAAAATTAATTCCTAGTTGATATGAAATAAATCTCAAGTCATGAATCAAAGTTTAGTCAAATATATGAGGGTACAAACTTGGCTTCTCAGTTAGAATTCATTGTTTTCCCATACTTAGACAAATTTGCAATGTCGCTAGAAAAAGTGAAGTAACCATGTTAATGATGTTAGAATTTGCACGCATGGAGGTACAAAGACAAAATGATCATACAAGTTTGTTAATTTTATTCTCATTTTATTTTTTATAATTTTTAGATCATGTAATATAGTTCATCCAAAGATATGCAAATGCAAAGTTGGGTTCCCATGGATTTTGATTGTGTTTTTACATATCCAAATTTACAATGAGATAGAAAGAGCTAAGTGATCATTTTTATGGTGTTATATCTTATACATGTGAAGGTTTCAAGAGAAAATGATCAGATGGGTTTATTTAGTTTTGATCATAGATTGTTTTTGGTAAATTTGAGATCATGCGTTGAAGCACAACAAAAGTTATCCTTACTCAACATTGGCCTCCCAAGTAGGTTTTGACATAGTTGGCTCTGTGACTGAATATTTTGAGAAGGTAATTTAATGGTGTTATATTTTTTATGTGAAAGGGGTCCAAGAGATGTTTATCACATGGTTAATTCTCCAATGTTTAGAGATCATCTATTCCAAATTTGAGATCATACAAGTATAGAAGAAATTATTGAGGTGCAAAAATGGCTAGTTAGGAATATTGAAAGGGTTCTCATACTTGGTCATTTTTGAAAGTGTTAAATTTCAATCAAGATCAATGGTGTATATTGACCCAAGATGTTAGGAGGTAGAAAGATGAGGACAAGTTCACAATGTTTAATGACTAAGAAAAGGTACAATATAATGATCCAATGGAGAGTGAGTATTCATATAGTTGATCAAATGGTGAGCATTAATCACTAAAGACATGATGAATCCATAAAGATTGATGGAGTGTGTTAAGTACAAATTATAATATTACACAAGATGAGGTCAAAGTGATAGAAGTTTAATGTCTATCATTGGTAGACTATATGTTAAATATTGAACAAGATCGATGGTGCATATTTGATCTAAGTTGAGAGTTCATGAGATTCTAGCATTGTGTTCAAAGGTTAACTGTTACCGTTGTTATTTAAATATTTGAATTTAACACAAGAAAAACTAGATCTTTGTGTTTCATCCATATATTTTAATAAAAGATGAATTTTCTCATGTAGGAAAAATTAAAGTGGTAGAGGACTCTAAGGTGCATCTGGATATAATAATTTGAATATTTAGAAGTGAGTATAGTCAAAGACATTGAGCCTAAAAGTTAACTATGTGTTTTTGTTTGTTCTGTAACTGACCTTGGAAGCATATTCAAACTTGGATTGTGTTGTTTTGATGTCTCATGATGAATTATCTATTGGGGAGTATTTTAGACTCCATGAGGATGTTTTATGTGGTTTTTAAAGGTTTGATCAATCTGTCTTGAATATGAATAATGATTAAGAAGTTGACTGTATATTTGATAATGTTCTTATGTATAAGGTCTCTATTTGAGTTTTTTGAGCATACACAAAGGTGAACTATGTTGACTGTGACCATTTAAGGATGTCTTAGGGGACATAAGGAGTGAACCTATGTATTTTAAAGTGGTCCTTTGTTTTTATTTTTCTTTAGTGTATGCTAAATGGGTGAATAGGTCTCCATGAGACCTATAAGAGCTATAAGTGCCTTATTAAAAGGTGTATTTGCTTAAGGGTAACTAATAGATGTTATGGTCAACCTATGAATATTGTATTGATATGTGTCTTCATGTGAGAGATGCCTTAAGGGCTAAGGCATGCCTAATGGCTGACCAAGGTTTTGATTATCATGATTGCTCTATAAATAATAGGACTAAAGATGATGGGTTATAGACTTTGTGTGAAAGACTAAGGAACAATTGGAGATAGGCTTGAATGTGATTTTTGTGGAGAAAATGAGGGGTAGAGTTCCCTAAAGATGAGTTGAAAATAATAATAGATTGAGGATTGTTTATATGACCTATTGGTCAAAATTTTGTTGGAAAATTGGTGTGCTTATTGATTGAGTGTAAAAAAAGGTGAAGTGTGATAAGTAGAGGTCCATCATTAGGTGTTTTTGACATCATCTTAGAGGTATATGTGTTCATAGGTGTTATTATGTAAACTTATAATCTAAGATGGTTGTAGTCTCCTTATAAATTAAAACTTAATAAAAGGTTTGGTTGTTGTTACAACTCAATTAGATAGGTGTGGCATCACCTTATGGGAATGTAGTCTCACTAAATAGGGATTGTAGTTCCTTAATCATTTCTAGGTGGTATAAATTAGATCTTTTTATTATAGGATAGTAGTCCAATTGCATATTCCAGTGGGTTTTATTCCCCAAGAGGGTTTCCCACGTATGTCATATGTTATGTGATTAATATTGCATTGTCTTTCTTGCTCATTGATGTGAATGTTATGTATTCTTCATTAATTTTTGTGGTAATTGATTAAGTTTTTACAAAGATTATAATTTAAGTTGGATTATTTGGGCTCACTAATTCATGCCCCCACCCTTAGTGATTGTACCTCTAAAAAGATTACTACTTGAATTAAAATTTAATAGGTAATCAATTTCAATATGATAAATGGGTGAAGAAGACAGAGGACTAGATTCAATATATTCTTCACTAAAGCCATAGTAATCATTTTTATTCCAAATTTCATCAAACTCATAATTTAATTCACTTGTAGCGGTAAGAGTAGAAGAACTAGAATTTTCATGCTCACTAAGATAAAGTATAGAAGAACATTTTAATTTTTTACCACTATGCAATATATCATCATGTGTAAGGGGAATGAAATGTGATCTTCATTATATATGATTGGAATGCATGTATTATCATTATTTTCAATAATGGAGTCAAGGTTATAATAATTAGTAATCATGTTTTCATTTGGCATACTATAACATGTAGGAGAAGAGTTAGACATATTTGAATTATCTATATTTTTAATGGAATCACTATGTTGAGCTTGACAAAAAAATAAGGTGATAACACAATATAATCTACTTTAGTTTGTAAATTTGGATAAGGTGCAATATCATGTGTAAATGGTTTTCATATTAAATTGATGAAGGTAAAAAATGTACTTTTTGATTTTATATGTTAGGAACATCATGTATAGTGTTATTTGAACCATGCAAAGGGAAATTGATTTTATTTTTCTTTTATTTATTTAATTTGAATAAATATTTAGTAAAAGTGGTTGTAAAACTAGGATCACATTCCAACAAATCACTATCTATAAAGGGTTATTTTGGACTTATGTTGTTCATGTGATTTTTAGAAGTAGGGGGAAAGAGAGGAGAAGGATAGTAAGGTTCATCTAATCTATCCTCATCAATACTTTCATTTTCATGGTCATAGTAATCATTATATCCATGATTACAATAATAATAACAATAATAATAATAATAATAATAATAATAATAATAATAATAATAATAATAATAATAATAATAATAATAATAATCATCATCATCATCATCATCATAAATGAAACCATGATCATTATCATTTATAAATGTAAATTTTTTAAAATTGGTCCATCTATTTTTATAATTATGTGAAAAGTTTAAAAATTGATCAACTGGGTGAGGGGAAAGAGTTTTCTTGGAAGTCATTTTAAACATACCAAAAAAGAGAATGTAAAAAATGAACAATAATTAAAAAAATGAGAATATTATCCTCTGTGTGTGTGTGTGTGTGTGTGTGTGTGTGTGTGTGTGTGTGTGTGTGTGTGTGTGTGTGTGTGTGAAATATTCAAGATAATGTATATAAAAAATGAGAAATTTATGAAAACCCTAATGAATTTTTTGAGTGTATGAGGAATTAGTATGTGAATCTAATGTTTTGAGGGTTTTTTTAATAAAATTTAAGATAAGTTAAAGTAATGAAACCCTAATAGAGTAATTGATTTGGATTAGTTATGATGTGAAAAAATCAAGAAAAAAATCATAATTTAATAAACTTTAATTTAGTACATAAAAATAGAAAAGGCAAAACTTAAGGCGAAGCTAGGGTAGTTAAGCAATATTTGAAGTAAGTTGGGTTCACAAAATGTTTTTACTATTTAGGACTTAGTAGATGTAAATCCTAGGTTGTTAAAGGGTGGGTAGAAGGTGAATACAAATAAATATTAAAAATAGATCTATCAAATTGATTTACCTGAAATACAAAGTGCAATGAGAAAATCAACTTCTTTGGAGTGAAACATGCATCACTAGATGATGGAAAGGTTGAGATAGGTATGGAAATCAGTCTAAAGTCCTTATGTTCTAGAAATGGAGGTAAAATTGATTCTAGATAGTAACATGGTTAGAGGTCACTAGCACACTATGCTAGTGTCCAAGGTACCACACTAAAAATCCTTTTAGGGAGAAGGGTCCTATGACTTCTAGGGATGATTTGTAGATGCTTCAAAGTTCTGTAGGTGAGCTTAGGGGATTTTGATCATTCTTATGTGTCACTTTTTTGTTTTTTTTTCTTTGAAACCCTAATGAACACCTAAACACATGAAACAATAATGGGATCAAATGTAAATTGAAGGAGAAAGATAGGTTGTGGGATGTTAAAATCCCATGATACAAAACTCCTACTATCTTTACCACTACCTACATTAAACCCAATCATAAATGTCTTAGATCAAATGCATTTCTCCCTTAGATAGTGTGCATAATAAATTTTCATTGTATGATATAATGACTTTTGCTTAGGCCCTTATTTGATCAATCATGCATATCTATCCATGATTATTTAATAATATGAAGAGTGTTAAGCTATATTATTGATTTATTTTATGTAATTATGTGCCAAATAGTAATTCTAGATTTAGAATGCCTTGTGGGGATCTTTATATAGAAGGAACTTTAATTTGAATGTGAGACCATTATTTTCTAGAAAACAAGGTGAAAAAAAGACCAAATCATAAGAAAACACTCAAGTGTAAGGACACACAACAAGTTGAAAATATGACTGTTGGGCACTAGTGCTGAGGTGGACACTAGTAAATTTCACTAGTGTCCATGATTACGTTAGTGTGCTAAGACCAAAAAATTGTGAATTGATTATGGTAAATAATCCAGGGGGGATGTGATTAGGATAACATGACATAAGACCAATATAGGTGTAACAAATAGGAAAAACAAGTCATAATAAATATCAAAAGACTAAATGACCATGTGAACAAGACTCACATTCATTATAGAGACCTTACCATGAAAGAACAATAAAGACAAAGTACTTATGTTTGCTTGACCAAATTAGGGTGTGCAATATTTTTTTACATTTGTATATCATGATATATGATTGAAATGTAGTAAATATAGGTTATAAATGGGCATATGGAGGTTGCTCTCTCCTCTATCCACTAACCACATTGATATTAAAGCCATATTATTCTAAAAGTTGAAATATTATAGGTTATATCTTTCTATAACCTTTAACAATGTTGATATATATATATATATATACATATATATATATACATATATATATATATATATACATATATATATATATATACATATATATATATATATACATATATATATATATATATATACATATATATATATATATATATATATATATATATATATATATATATATCACTTACCCATGTATGACTAGTTACTCTTATCTTACAAAAAGTTACATTTATATGTTATTATACTATTAGGTGACATTGATACATATATATGGTGTAGAATAGTATGTACTTGTTCTATTATTTATTTATGGTATTACTCTCTTGCATATGATTGGATTATTTTTTATTTTTTATTTTGTGAGGTCCTTGGCCTTGTTTGATAAGACATATTTATGTCCCTTATTTGTGACAGTTTTATGTTCCTTACATGTGGCCCTTGGCATTATTCGATGTGACATAGTTATGTCCTTTGCATGTGTTTCTTGGAATTATTTGTTTTTACATATTCATGTCCCTTGTATGCGACCCTTGTCCTTATTTGTGACACTAACTCTTGCGCTTACTGTGCTTTTTGAGTTTTTCTAGATTGAGTAGTGTCATGATCCATATCAATATTATTCAGTTACTTATTAAATAAAGGTTACCACTATGTATTTCATTGATACATCTATTTAGACATGTCACTTATATTACCTACATTGAATGTGTTGCATGCATGCCTTTGTTTACATTTATTACATACTCTCCACATTTTCACATGTTTATACATAATGTTATTTTTTATACATGACATGATATAATTAACTATGATATTTAGATGAGTAACTTACATCACACATCCATCATCTCAGAAGGGGGAATTATAGTGGGATTGCTATAGAGACATAAACCTTCATGAATATAAAGTTAGATCAAATGATAGATTTTATAGATCATAATGGTTCATATATCAGGTGATTTAAATTACATGACAAATATTAGCACATTAATATTGATTATGAAGGCATAATCCATGCATATGAGATCACTTTATAGAGACTTTAGTGTATATTAATACACAATTTGGTGCATATACATGTGCACATGTACATAATTTATAATAATATGAATTTTATGTTTCTACATATACATATATTTGAGATACAAGTTCTTAGATTTAACATAAAGATGCAGAAAATTCTATATCAATTGGTAAATTGTTTGAAGGTTTGGTAATATTTGATGCACATTGACACACTTCTATAGTCATGAGACATGATATTGGTTTACACAAACCATATTATATTTTACAAGTTGAATTACAAATGGTTCTTATTTTAACCATTTGGGACTTATTGAATGTATATCCTATGTTGTTAAATAACTGAGAATATTAAATCAAGGTAGAAATATGAAATAAATGCAATGAATAATTTTTTATATAATCTACTAAATTCAACCTTTTAAAAATAGAAATAAATAATTCAAATAATAACTTACATATAAAATGACTGAGATAGATGATATAGAAGCTAAAAACTAAGGTAGAAGCGAGTCTGAGTGTTGTAAATAGGATATAGGGGTCAAACCCCCTTTCAGAGAGTTATACCCTAATTGGATATTAGTGCCATGTGGCACTAGTGTCCCTATTTTAGTGGTAGTTTCATCTATAAAAGACTATTATGAGCTTCTATGTGTACCCATGCTTGATATATTCAAGCCTCTTCCTACATGAATGAGTTATAAGACCTTGAAAATGGAATATTTTGATGTGTTTTATGAGCAAACCATAATCCTCCATGTTTCTAGGGAATTTAGTTGATACAAGCATAAAAGTGTATTTGTTAGTGGGGTAGGTTGAACATCCTCAACACCTTGTTGTGATGAGATTTTCCTACATACCAATACTCTAAAGAGGGATCAATCATGATGTAGTTATCCCAACCTAAGTGCTAGTGTAAGTTCAAATGAAGCTAGTATTGATGGTTTATTTGAGTGATTTGAATGTGCTTGAGACTGGACATATGAGTAATATAATCTTAGGAATGTTTTATCTAGTAGTATATAGAAGTAGGGTAGACTAGGGATTGATAACATTAATTGTGCATAATTGTTCTAAGTTTGTATGCGTGATTTGAATTTGATTTCATCTATAGAGGGCCAAAATTCATATATATATACTATTATGGTTCTTGTGTGGGTGATAAAATAGGTCTATGATTTAAAATGATATTCATTTATGGAAAAAGGGGGGAAAGGATAGTAGCACCAATATTGGGATACTAGTGCCATGCATCACTAATGTCCCTATTATGGCACTAATTTCTAGGTGGTATAACTTGAGGGACGAAGGGCCAAGATGAAAGATGAGGGTTTGGGACTACTTTAGGGATGATTAGGGAGACTTGTGTCCTACATAAATGCTGAATAAGTGTGAAAATAGACCCTAATATAGGTCCAAGGCTAAGGTAAGGATAAGTGGTCTCCAATATCACTCTAAGAACTTAAGACATTTAGATACCTTTCCACCTTGTAATTTTCATCCACCATATACTAACCTAATTCTCAATTTGTATAACTCTTCAATGTATTCTCTCAACCCCATCTCTTTCTATTTCAAGTTTTAGAGCTTTCTGTATAAATTAGTGATGTAATCACTGGGAAATAATTTACTCTTCAAATTTTCCACCATCCTATTCCAAGACCTGATATTTGCCTTTCCTTTCTTCCTTATCTCATCTTGGATATAATCCCACCATAGGGATGCATGGCCCTTCAACTTGGTTCTATCAAACTTCACCTGTTGCTCTTCTAGAACATCTTTAAAATCAAAGTATTTATATAAATCACCTATCTAATCAAGGAGTTATTTTTCATTGAGGATACCTAAATATTTTGGAAGATACAATTTGGGATTATATCCCTTGCCTTTCACCACCTTAAATAGTCTATCAGAATTTGGCTCCTCAGTCTCTCTCTCCTTCATCTTCCAATTTTGGTGCCTATGGTTCTTCTTCCTCTTGGTCACTCAAATCACCTTAGACTATTAATATTCTTTGGTTAACTAATTTTAAAGATATTTTGGGTCTATCTCAACCATGTAAATCCTATATAACCTTTGGTTATTCACCTTTCTCTCTTTTTTCCACTTTTTAAATCAAATTTCTCTTTGATTGTGTAGGAAACATGCATGCTACAAGACTTCAATGAAGTTGAATACACAAAAGGAAATACTCAAATAAAAGGAAAAGTGATATGAAAATTATAAAGGATATATTATACTTACCAAAATATTTAGTAACAAAATAAATATTTTTTGATTAGCAATTCCATCCACAAATCAAATTACACAGTCTACTAACAATGCTGAAACATAGAGTACATGGTATGTTTGTTCAAAACTTCATGAATTAGGGGTTTGTATTATTATATATTGAAATGTGTGTCATTAATACAAAAAAAATCATATACCATTAAAAAATTACAAGTTTTATATGGATTATAACTACTTTAACTATCTAGAGGGACCTTCCAATAGACAAAGAAAGCATGTTTTGAAGACGTGTGTGTAACAAGTCATTTTCTATACACTTAAGTACTTGGAACCTTAAAATGGATTAAAGGGGTACCTATATATTTTTAAAATATGTTTAAAACCTTTAATAAGACATTAATTTACCCATGCAATTCTAACTACAAGCAAAATATTAAAATTTTTGAAAAATAAGTTTTGGCGAGAAAACTCTGAATTGAAATTCTAACCATCTACAAGAAATTGTATCCTAACAAATTGAAATATAAGGATGGTTTATGAATTTAAAAATCCATCCAAACCATCATAAAACCAAAGTATAGGAATCAAACCAAAATATAAATAAAAAATAATCCTAGGAGTGATGCTCCTACATCATAATGTGATAAATATGTGGTGTTTGAGGACCATTTGATGGATTTAAGGGGGTTATGAAATATTGAAACTAGATTTAAAGATTATAAAATATATAAATACCTTAAATATATTTAATACCTCTTTTTATGACTTAGACAAGGTTTATACGTCTTTTCCATATAGCTACCAGAGTCTCTTCTCAAGTAATGGCTTGAAATAGGCCTAAAATAATGAAAACTAGCAACCTTAATCTTGTTAAATTACCTTAATTTTTTATAGGAAAACTTAAACCTATCAAAAAATGATTAAAATACCTTCTATAATCATGATACATTCTACACCCTTCAAATCACTTCAAGGACCATCATGACAACTTGACACATCCTCTAAAGGCTTAAAATAATTATGACATGGGGATCTCCCAAGAAGGTTATTACACAAGAATGAAACCTTAAACCATGATAAAAATGTTTTAAATAAGCCAAGATGGAACCATGATAAGATATATACCATTTTTTATAAGCTCTAAAGTGATTTTGTGGAATTTTTTTGTTGTAGGGGTTAACATTTGGCATGGGATGCCATATTGTCAACAACTTCTTAAATGCACCATGAGAAATTAGAACTTGATGATATTTAATTATTTTAATAGATAATAATTTTAAATATTATTTTAAAATCATCACCATGGTGTCATATACCTTAAAAAAATTTAGATCCAAACTCTATGTACAACTTTAAAAAATGCTCTTTTAAGCTCTCGAAGCCTCAATATACCCTGATTTAGATTTGGGGGTGTAAAATGAGTTACATTATTTTAAAAAAACTCCTTATATTCTAATTTTATAGGTATAAATGTAAAAAACCTATAAATTTTTTAAAATCTTGAAAACTCTTCACCAAAATCCCAAATAAAAATTCACAAAAAATGCTTGTTTGCTACCCATAGGGTGACTTGGAGACATTTTTTAACAAGTTGAGCCTATTTTTAATTGTTTTTAATTTAATAATAATGGATTAAAAAAATTAAATTAATTATATACCATTATCATTTTTTACCTTCTAAATATTTTAAACACTCATTTCTAAATCCATTTATAAGTAAATTAGTGAAAAACCTTGATTTCCTTTATGTATAGATGTATGTTTTTCCTTAGGTACATTACATACATTAAACTTTTTTTAAAATATTAAATTAAATAAAAACATACCTACATGTAAAATTTCAAGATATTTCATTTAGTAAGACTTAAAATATATAGTTTTTGGTGTTTCCGAGCTTGCACAATCTCATTTTTAAATGTCTGTAGGTCTAAATTTTGCCATTTTATTGAGTTTTATTAGGAATAAATACCTAATTATTTTTTAATTTTAACATATAAGATCATATATAACAATTAAAACTATTTAATATCTTCAAACAATCTTTTAAACCTCTTTAAAAATGCCTTTTTTGACAGTTTCTCTTGCTTACTTAAAACCCTTCAACCCATACCTTTAAATTTATCCATTTTTTTCCATAAAATTTTGATTGAGTAAGTTTTATAAATGTAATTAATTCCACATAATATCTCACATAACTTTTAATTTTCATATAAGAACTTAAAAATGCAAACATATTGCCTAAAACCAAGCCATTGGGGGATTAGATGGGTTTTAGAGCACCTTTTCTTCTTAATGGTTGTGCATAAAGTTAATAAAATATAAATTTAAATAAGTTAATGGAATATTTAGTTAATATTGGTACCAATATTCTCCTAATACCATTATAAACAACACTTCTTCTCCTCAATGAAATGAACATTTGAAAATCACCCTCACTATCATGCAACTAGCTAGTTTGAGGAATACAACATTTTTTTGAATAAATTTTGACATATGATATATTATTGAGAATTATTTTTGATTTTTTAAAGTTTTAATATGATATTTAAATCATTTTTAACCTTCATTACATGAATGGAGTCTTATTGAAAACTTGCACATAAGCAAACTTGACCGATGGTGGCAAAAATTGCCAATAGTACTATTCAATAACAATTTGGAATGGGATATAACATATATTGAATAAAAAAATAAATATTAAAATTTATTTAATGTTAACCATGAAATATACTTATAGGGGGTGAATCAGTATATTATACATCTTTTACTTAATCTGATTTCTTTTCTTTAACCACTTAATCACACATTCAAGATATGCAATAAAATTGAAACAATAACATGCACCCCACGCGAGAGAGAGAGAGAGAGAGAGAGAGAGAGAGAGAGAGAGAGAGAGAGAGAGAGAGAGAGAGAGAGAGAGAGAGAGAGAGAGAGAGAGAGAGAGAGAGAGCATATTTTTAAGTGGAAAGACAAAGTGGGAAAAACCATGGAGAAAAATCTCAATTATATGAATGAGCACCAACTCAAATTACAAAGTTCACAATCACCAACTTGGATGAGTACCAACCCCTTTACCAAGCACCAACACAACAACTATTTGTGAGCACCAACCCACACGAGCACCAAACCATCTTGTGTATAAAACACAAATATCTCTTAATGTTTCTTACTCGATAAATGATATAACTCTATAACATCTCCTACTTTTCTCTCCTCTAAAATAAATACAAACCATGCACTCTCTTGCATATTTCAAATGGCTTCTCAAGCCTTTATTTATAACTTTCCAAATGACCTTTGGCATTCACCCCTTATGACCCTTAAATCCTCATGTAAAATGGTACCAAAATTGCATGACCCTTCACATCCTTTAAATTAAAAAGTCACATGGTGACCCTTCATGAGAAAATGTTTCCTTTTCTCTTTTGTCTTTATCTTGGTGACTTTTCATATTCTTCAAAGTGTCCCTTCATGGAAAAATGTGCCATACCGTCTTTTGTCTTCACATGGTGACCATTGGAATTCCTCAAGATGACTCTTCATGAGAAAATACATCCCATTCCTCTTTTGTATTTAACTCATGACTCTTTGACTTCTACATGCACCCTCTTTTGACTTATATGCAATGAAAAATATGTTCATTAATATTAGATAAATATTAACACACATTATCCAAGATATGAATATTAAAAACACCATTAAATTCAATGGGGCCTTTATCACCAATACTATACCTTTGACATCAATGATAATATCTCCAAAAATATCTCCCTTTGTCATTGATGGCAACCTAAAACTAAAAATTCCACATCCTAAAGCCTACACTGCACATGCCAACTTTCACATACTACCATCTGAAAAACATGCAATAACTACCCCTTATTATAGCAACCTATACCTATTCCTTGTACCTATTTTTACACCTATTTCTATTCTTCTCCCTCTTTGATATCAATGGAAAAGGGCCTATCTTGGAGATAACACTTAGCTCCCCCTCAAATGATGATGATCCTCAATAATAGGAAGTAAAAGAAATTACTCCCAACTTCTCATGTGAAAACTCAAATATGTCTTTTGGTAGTGCCTTTGTGAAAATATCTACAATATATTCTATAAATTGATATATTCCATCTTAACCTATTGATCTATAACCTAATCTCTCAATAAGTGATATCTGATGGAATATATTTTGTTATTGAATGCATCATTGGATTCTTTGAAATATTAATATCACTTGTGTTGTCATAAAAAATAGAAATAGGTCATCATATTTTACCTTGATATCTTCCAAAGTTTGCTTCATTCAAGCACTTGAGTACAAAAAAATACCACAACAATATATATTTCTTCAACTATAGAAAGTGATACTAAATTTTGATTTTTTATTAGCCATGATACTAAGCTATCAATGAGAAAAAAATCTCCTCCACTTGTACTCTTTCTATCATCTAAACTACTTGCCCAATATGAATTTGTATAAGCAACCAAAGTGAAATCTATGCTTTTGGGATACCACAATCTATAATACAATGTCCCCTTGATATATCTAATTATTCTCTTCACCAATTTAACATGACTATCTTTTGGATTTGACTGATATCATGCAACCATACGTACTACATGCATGATGTTTTAGCTCGATGCTATCATAAATAAAAGACTGCCAATCATATATCTATATAAAGATTGATCTACAATAAGTGAATCTTCATCCTTGATCACCTTATTTATTATACTCATTAGTGTACCAACTAGTTCATAATCTTCAAAACTAAATTTATTCAACATTTCCTTGGCATATTTACTTTGAGATATGAAAATTACTTTATCTGACTAAAATATTTCTAAGAAAAATGACAATTATCCAAGAATAGACATCTCAAATTATTTTTGCATATTATCATAAAATTCTTTTGTCATCTTTTCAATGTTTCCTCCAAAAATGATGTCATCAACATATACCACAATAATCAATTGATGCTCACCTTCTATTTTGATGTAGAGATTACTATTATCAAATCCTCTCTTGAAACCTTGATCCTATAGGTACTTATCAAGTCTTACATACCAAAATCTAGGAGATTGTTTCAATCCATATAGTGATTTCTTCAATCTATAGACATGGCTACTAAAATTTGAGAGAATAAATCCCTCAGGTTGCTCAATGTAGACCTCTTCTTCTAGATTCCCATTTAGGAAGGAATATTTGACATTTATTTGAAACACTTTGAAATTTTTAAACACCGTATATGAAAGAAACATTATAATAGCCTCTAGCCTTGCCACTAGTGAAAATGTTTCTTCAAAATCTATTCCCTCAATCTAAGCATATCCTTTACATACTAATCTTGCTTTATTTCTGGTCACTTCTCCATTTTCATTCAACTTATTTCTATAAACCCATTTTGTTCCTATCACATTGTGATTTTTTATTCTAGGCACTAATTCCCAAAAATCATTATTTTATATCTAATTTAATTCTTCATCCATTGCCTTAACCCAATGCTTATCATGTCTAGCTTCTGAAAAAATTCTAGGCTGAATTATGGATAATAAAAAGAAATTAACTTGCTCAAATTCACTTACTAGCATTCTTCTAGTTTGAATTCCTTCATTTATGTTTTCTATAGACATATTTGGATGGTTTTTTTGTGTCCTTTTTCTCCTTCTTCTCATATTCATCTAATTCTTCAAAATCTTCCTCTTCAATGATTTCAAGAATGTCTATTGGATCACTGATTCTTTGTGTTCCATCTTCTTCTATCCTGACACTTTCAACTATTTTCTTTGTTATTTTTTTATAACATTTATAATATTTACCTTTGCAAGAATAACCAAGAAATATACCTTCATCTACTCTGGATTCAAACTTACCAAGTTTTTCATTGGTTTTCTTTATGAAGCATTTGCTACAGAATACTCTTAAATAATCAACTATTTTTGGTTTGTCTTTCCATAGCTCATAAGGATTCTTTTCACTATTAACTCTTAATAATTATCTATTATGAATATGAAATATTGTAGCAACTTCCTCTCTCCAATATTTATTTGGTATCTTAGATTCATTTAGCATTGTCCTCACCATCTCCTGAACTATTCTATTTCTCCATTCAACTATTCCATTTTTCTATGGAGTTTTAGGTACTAAATAATATCTCTTTATTCCATGGTATTCAAAATACTCAATGAACTAATATGACATAAATTCTCCTCCTTTATCTGATCTTAGACACTTAATCTTCAAACTAGTTTCATTCTCATCTAATGCTTTGAAATGTCTAAAAACTTCAAATTTTTTCTTTAAAAACATTACCCAAGTCATACATGAAAAAGTATCAATAAGAAACATGAAATATTTCTCACATTAATTACTTTGAGTTCTCATAGTTCCACATAAATTAGAGTGAACAAGATCTAACATCTGAATGGTTGAGTACTCTTTTGTTTTGAGCCATTTTCTATCCTACTTTCCATGCTGACAAGGTTCACAAAGTGTTTTGGATGGCTTTGTAAACTTTATAAGATTTATAACTACTTGCTTCTTGATGATGTTGACAAGATTTTCAAAATTTGTGTCCAATTTTCTTGTGCCATAGCCAACTTTCTTCAATCTGACTCAAACAATGTATTTGACCTTTGATGTTTGATAACATATACAAATTATTACCTGTTCTCTGAGCATCTGTAACCAACACATCTAAATCTTTTCTCTTAATTTCACAACCTTTTACATAAAAATTTAGTGTGTGCCATTGATCACACATTTTATTTACACTCAAAATATTATGCTTAAGACCTTCTACATACAAGACATTTTAAGTTTTAGTTATACCATTACCAAAACTTAGTGTACCTTTTCCAACAATTTTGGTAGTAGTATTATCTCTAAATTTTAATGTGATACCATTGATCTTCTTCAAGGTTATGAAATTTATATTGTCTCCTATCATGTGCCTTGAACATCCACTATAAATGAACCATGTATTTTATTCATTTCTTGCATGCAAAGCTGTCTGTACCAACATAGATTTTTTAGGTTGTTTCTTATACCATGAACCTATCTGAACTTTCTTCTTGATGAATGGAGCCTTGAAAATTTGGTCCTTCTTGACTGACTCAAAAATAGTTTTAAAATACTAAGCTATGTGTTCAAAGTTATTTCACTTTTAACATATTATGGTCTCTTCATTAAAGCCTGATAGAGGAGCAAAAGAGTTGTGGCTTCTGCTTGACTCTGCATGAGTTTCCTTCTTATTTATGAAATTGTTAGCCCTTTTTCAACATTCTATTTTTTTATGACCATATCCATTACAATAAAAATATTAACCACAAAAATAGTACCTATTTATGTATCTCTAACCTGATTACCTTTTGTAGATTTGTTCCTTCTAGCCTTCTTTATTTGAGATGTCCTATGTATTCTTAACTTCTTCCCTTTTTATTTCCTCTTTTGTAAGAGCTTTAGAATAACTCTTTCCTTTTTCTATGTTAACCTTATCTATGAAAGTAGTGGCCTCCCATTTCTCCTTTTCAAATCTGATACCTATCTTATCTGACATTTATCTTTGACTTTCTAATATCCTATTCAACATATTAGTATTATTATCAAATTTTGAATCATTAGTTGCTCTATCTTTATTTGTTTTCTCAAGATCTACTTTTAAAGAAGAAATTTCAATAACATACCTTTCACATTCTTTACTTACTTTTTATAACTGTGTCATTAGATCTTTTTCATTCTTCTTAGCTTCTTCAAAGTATTCTTTTAGATTTTTAATTATTTCCTTTGGCTCCTTTTCATTTTTCTCAATCTAGAGCTTTAATATTTGATTCTTCTTCTTAAGAGCTTTTAACTCTTCTAAGACACAAATGAGTTCTTCCAGATTCACTTTAGTTTTATCATGTTCTTCTTCTTGATCATATATACTTTTTCTAACAAAGGCATCTTTAGGTATGGCCATGAATAGAATCTCTTTTTATTTTAAATCACTGATTCCACTATCTTCAGCTGAGCTAGGATCTTTAGAATATAAACTATTCTTCTCAAATCCCTTCCTTAATTTTCCTTTGAAATTCTTATTTTATGTAGACTTTCCTTCTTCATTGTCATCATTACCTTTATCTAGGCACTTAGCTATAAAATGTCCAATCTTTCTATAATTAAAATAATTAAAAGGTAATTTTACTTGATAACCTATGATATTTTTCAACTTGTGAATGAATAGAGCTTCATTGTCATCTTCATCATCACTAGAACTATCACTTGACTCTTTAATATTAGCCTTATCTTTATTTGATGTCTTGAAAGTAGTTTCTCTCTTTGAGGGTTTATCTTGTTTGGTATACATCTCATATGTCGTAAGAATACCATGTAGCTCATCCTTCTTTAGCTTGGTTAAATTCTTCATCTCTCCAATTTTCAAAACTTTTGCATCATATCTGAATGGTAGAGATCTCAAAACCATTTGTACCACAATTGATTCTTCTAAATTTTCTCTAAGACCTTAAATCTGATTAACTATTTGATCCACCCACAAAAGGTAACTTGCTATATTTTATTTCTCTTCCATATTCAAACTCTCAAACTATCTTCTAAAAGTATGAAGCTTAGATTGTTGAACCTTTCCCTCACCTTTGTAAATATTCTCAAGATTTACCCAAGTTTCATGAGAAGATTTACATTTCATAACTTTAACAAATTTTGATTCACATAAACCACACAAAATATCATTTAAATCTTTAACATTGTTTTCACTTGCCTTCTTTTCTATTGGAGTAGTTACAGGTGTTTGTGGCTCTTCATATTCCTCCACCACTACTTTCCAAATGTCAAATCCAAGGGCCATCAAATAAGTCCTCATCTTTATGCTCCAAAAATCATAATTTGTACCATCAAACAAAGGTGCCTTATTTGTAGAAAAATCTTCATGTGATCCATCCATCATACTTTCCCTAATCTACCTTCAAGATGTAAAACTTTTTCAAAAGGAACCTACTCTGATACCAATTGTTAAGCACAAAATATGCTAAGAGGGGGGTGAATTAGTATATTATATATCTTTTACTTAATCTAATTTCTTTTCTTTAACCACTTAATCACACATTCAAGATATGTAATAAAACTAAAAAAATAACATGCACAACACAAGAGAGAGAGAGACACTATATTTTTACATGGAAACCCAAAGTGAGAAAAACCATAGAGAACAATCTCAAGTATATGAATGAGCACCAACTCAAATTACAAAGTTCACAAGCACCAACTTATAGGAGCACCAACCCCTTTGTCAAGAACCAACATAAAAACTATTTTTGAGCACTAACCCATAAGAGCACCAACCCCTTGCAAATATTTGTGAGCACTAACCCACATGAGCACTAACCCATCTTATGTAGAAAACACAACTATCTCTTAATTTTACTTACTAAACAAATGATAGAACTCTAAAATCTCTCCTACTTTTATCTCCTCTAAAACAAATACAAAACATGTAGTCTCTTGCATATTCCAAATGGCTTCTCAAGACTTTATTTATAACTTTCCAAATAACCTTTGGCATTCACCCTTTATGACCCTTCAATCCTCATGGAAAATGGTGCCAAACTTGCATGACCCTTCATATCCTTTCATTGAAAATTCACATGGTGACCCTTCATGAGTAAATGCATCCTTTCCTCTTTTGTCTTTATCTTGTTGAATTTTCATATTCCTCAAAGTGTCCCTTTATGGAAAAATATGCCATACCCTTTTTTATCTTCACATGGTGAATCTTGGAATTCCTCAAGCTGACTCTTCATGAGAAAATGCATCCCTTTCCTCTTTTGTCTTTACCTTGTGACTCTTTAAATTAACCATGGGCTCTCTATTGACTTATATTCAACCAAGAATATATTCATTAATATTAAATAAATATTAACACACATTAGCAAAGATATGAATATTAAAAACACCATTAAATGTAATGAGGCCTTTATCACCAATACTAGACCTTTGACATCAATGATAATATTTCCAAAATTTAATTGTTTACTTATAATAATAATTTTAGGAACACAATGGAGTTATAATATTAATACAAATCAGAAAATCATGACATTTAATATTGTGACATTTCATCTGTAAAGACATTTTGACACAAAACCATTGTATAAATTTGAGCCCCTTATGCTAAATTTTAATTTTTATTCACCTATTTTACCTATTTAATCATAATCCAATCATGATGGTATTAGTAAATAGGGTTAAAATTATGGGTAATGGATTCCCTTAATTAAGGGTGGACAAGGAGAGAAAATGTAGAATGAAATAGAGATGCCCTCAAGCAAGAACACTTATAAACAAGAGCTTGGTAGTTCAAGCATGAAAATGATTGGGATGCATAATATTCATTGTCTCATTTAATTAATAACCATATATATTATCTAACCTATATGCACTACATCCATAGTTAACTGTGACAATGAAGGCACCCCTCTAATTTGATTTAAACTTACCTTTCTTTTCCCACTTAACATTACTATTATTTTTATTTTATTTTAACAAAAGATCACTAAGATTAAATTATTGATAGATAATACACTTTTTATAACCCTTGTGTAGTATATTATAATATAATTTGATGTGATTAAAGATGGCTAACCATTTCTCATCTAAGAGTTCTAGTTCTACTAATCAAGAAACTTGATAGTCTTACTCATCAATAATATCCTATAATGAAATATGCAAGGATGGTATCTTAATATCAATAATAAGTGTTGGTTCAATGTCAAAAACTAGGTAGTAGGTTGATTCACTAATAGGGTTATGGACACTAGTGTGGTATTTTGATAAGGTTGGGAATATTTTTAGATGTCAATCATGATAAGTGTCATTGATGATATTTTTGATAATTTTGACAAGGGTTTTATTGGGTGCTTCAGCTTGGCCATTACCATGGGGGTAATAAGGATAGGAAAACTTGTGTTTAATGTGTAATTAATAATAGAGGGATGTAATGTTATTATTTTTAAAGGATGTGCCATTATCTAAGATGATAGCAGAAGAAATGCTATAAAATAAAATGAGGTGGTTCATGATGAATTTGGAAATATGATTACTAGTTATATAATTGAGAGGGATTTCCTCTACCCATTTAGTGAAATATTTAGTAGTAGTGAAGATATGCTTATGAACATATGAATAGGTAGGGTTAATCTTTCCTATAATATCACCATGTTTTTAACATACCAGACATTTCTTAACATAAACACATGTATATAATTTAATTTTAAGATAATACTAAAAAATATAAAGGAGATTATTGGATAGGACCATACTACTAGAGTGGGCCCCATAAATGCCTTCATTACCTTCATTAAGATCTAAGTTATATTCTCTAAAACTTAAACAATGAAGTAGGGTTACATCATAAACCATAATATAGAGCATGTTTCCAAGTATGGTATAACAATAAGTGGTTTGGATAAAATATTTTGTACAATTGTGTGATAGGTTATCAGAAAGGATTTGATCATGGAGATAGGAATAAATGTTTGTGTATCAAGGAAAATTGGAACCAAAAATAACATATATAGTTTCAAAGTCACAATATTCATATGTTGGAATAAGAAGGTTTTTAATTAAGAACTATTCTATGATAGTGGAGATATTTCAATCATGGAGCCAATGGTATCCATGACATCAAAAAACTTGTTTTTGGCTTGAGAATTTTTTTCAAATTGGATGATTTTAAATTTTATATTAAGTGTATCTATTGCACCTTTTTAAGGCACAATATTTTCATCCTTTTTTTGATATTGATTAGTTTATTGACTAATAATCAAATGTGAATCACGATATACTAGTAAATGTTCAATATTCCACTAAATTGTAAGATGAATCCCAATAAGAAAAAACTCATATTCATCTATGTTATTACTTCATGGAAATCTTATTAAAAAACACTTATAGATAATAACTCCTTATGGCATAATGAATATTATCCTCATTTCAAAACCATTAGATGTAAAAGAGCCATAAAAATATAGATTCCACTCTTTGGATGCATCTAGAATCATAATAGACTCATCAAGAAAATTCATTATGATAGGGTTAGAATCTTATAAAGGTGATTCATCCAATTAAACTACTAATAATTTCCATTTAATATCCTTATGGTGTGTAATTTATGTCAAACTCACTAATCAACAACACCCATTTATCTATTCAACAAGTTAAAGCTAATTTTGTTAAGAGATACGTTAAAGGATCCACTTTTGTAATTAACATGGTATTTTATTCAACATATAATTTTTAAGATTATGATAAGTAAAAACTAATGCAAGATAAGATTTTTAAATTTGAGTGTAATTATGCTCATAAGTGACTAGTGTTCATCTCAAATAATATAAAACTCTTTCTTTGCCTTGATCATCATGTTGGGTGAAAAATTCCCTCAAGGTGGTTGCAGTTGAATAAATGTATAATAACAAAACTTTCCAAGGTGTTGGTGGAATGAGCACTAGTGGATTTTCTAGGTACTATTTGAGTTACTCAAAATATTCTTGACATTTTAAATTACATTGAAATAGTACCTTTTTATAAGGTGTATAAAATGATAAAATCAATTATCAAGTTGGGAAATGAAGAGTCAAATGGCATGGATCTTTCCCTATAAGCTATGAATTTGTTTCAAATTAAGAGGATTCATCTTAGTAATGGCCTAAGATTTATCTTATTAACTTTAATGCTCCTAAGAGAACTAATGAAGCCTAATAATTTTCCAAATGTAACTCCAAAAACACATTTCTTAGGGTTCAGATGCACTTTATTTTCATAAATCCTTTCAAATATTCTTATTAGTTATTTATAATGCTTTGCATGAGTTCTTGATTTTACCAAAATTTCATCTACATAATCTTCAAAAATGGTATGCATAAGATCATGAAAGATAACTATCATCACACAATGATATGTATCTCTAGTTTTTTAAATTCCAAATGGCATGAATTGGTAATAAAATGCTCCCCATGGAGTTGTGAATGTTATTTTTTGTTTTATTCTCTTGAGTAATATTGATTTTATTATAGCTAGATAATCAATACATATGAGATAAAATATCATAAAATGTTATAGAATACACAATCATATCTATATTGGGAAATGAAAAATAATATTTTGGACAAGCTTTGCTAAGATATCTAAAATATGTACATATTTGTATACTGACTAGATTTTTTTTGACTAGTAAAGTGTTGTATATTCAATCTAGATAAGGAATAGGTTTAATAAAACTCATTGAAAATAATTTTTATATCTCTATTTTGAATAAGATGGAAATTCATGGATACATATTCCATAGCTTATGATTAATAGGATTAACATATGGGTGCATAACTAAATGATGCACTACCAAAAAAGGATCTAAATTGAGCATATCAAAGTAGTCCTGAGCAAATATATTATTGAACTCTATTAGAATAATAGTAATTAGTTCATTTACCTTTAGAGTGAGACATTCCAAGCTTGATCCTCTTAGGATTATCATGTATGATGATATTCACATTTTTATTATCTTCCACAAGAATAGTATAACCATCTTCCATAATTATAGGAAAATAAGTCAACTTGTCATATATCTGAATGTGGGCTCTTATACCTACACATGTATTAATAATAAGAATCATTCATAGCAGGGAACAAATAATGAGCTACTAGATTTGAATTTTATAGGACTATAAACTCAAATCCTTCATGATATTCAAATTTGATTTCTTATTTAAATGACAAGCATGGAATAATGGAATAATAGGATTCTTATGAAGGAGAGGAAACCTCCCCATCCAATGGAGTCTAAAATAAATTCTCACCAATTGAGTTATCATTTTCTTTACCATTTTCTTGATTTTAAAGAACCTTAGAGATGTTTTCACTTAAGGATCTCGATGCTTTATTTTTATTATGATGAAATAAGTTCACCTACTCCACAAATTATGACTTAGGGTCTAAGTTGAATAAAAATCCTATCTTTTGATCACCGATTAGTAAAATGTCTCTTAATCCCTTTAATTTTTAAATGGATTCTTTTTTTGGAAACTTATATAGTATAATATTATAGTCTTGTTTGTCCCAATCAATGAAGTTGGGATAATGGAGAGTAAGGAAGAAAATTGCAATAAAAAAAATAGTGAGATCAAAATTGGAATCAAATAAATTAATATTGGCAAGCTCATCATATATGATATAAAAGGAATTTGTGTGATTGATAATAATATCACCATTTAATGTAGAGGTTGAATAACTTTTAGGATGTGTGGGGAAAACCTTAGGTGATTTATATCAAATACATTTCTTATTTTCATGCCTAGTATGAAGAATATGATATTTGTAGTCTTGTTCCTTTGATCATAAGCCTTTACCTTTATATTTGTGATTTTCCATAATTATATTTGGAATAGGGTACTTTTTTATTTAAAAATAAGGAGAAAAAACCTCAATGTCAACCATGACTAATCTACTTGTTTCATATATTTTTTAATAAATTATTTTCTAGTAATAAATGGAATATACTCTTGGGGATGACATTATATCCTCTTATTATTCCCTTACACCTTGGGCATGCCATGGGATTTGGGTGATCTAGGTAATTTGGCAATATGAAAAGCATTTACAATACTATATGTGCCAATGCATTAATCATGAATATTTAAATGAGAGGAATTTAGTGGGGGAAGGGGTGATTTTGAAGAGGAAGAAAGGGTATTGGGTTATATATAATTGGATTTAGGTGGATTAGACATAACTTTCTTGTAATTTTTGATAGCATGGTTAGTACTAGGACAATATTATATTAGTAACTCTCTAATTCAAAAATTTTACAATATTTATAGTGTTGAATATCCCTAGTAATAGTGAACTCCATTATAAAATGAGTAAATTTTATGCATTGATGGAGTGTAGATGTAACTACATATATATTATGAATCCATGTATGTCCAAGGAAGATATTACATGGAAATTCAATATCAATGACATTACATAAGGTACTATGAATGACATGCCTAACCAACATGGGTAATGAAATTGTACCCATTGACTACCTTTCAGTATTGTCATACCCTTTAATAATGATAGTATAACTTTTTATATCTACCATAGTTTATCCCAAATGCTTGACTAACTCAAATGGAAAAATATTGAGTCTAAAATCATTATGTATAAGTAACCATTTGATTTTATGGCTAGTAATTATTACTTAAATTTATATGGAATTTCTATGGGAATATTTAAGGGATGATATAACACTTTAATCAAATATCAACCAGGATCAAGAGAAAATTTTCCTACCAATGCTTGAAATTTATCTAGTGTAATATTTTTGGGAAAATTATATTGGCATAAAATATCATATAAAATATATTTATGGAGTTGAGAGTTAAAAAATATCCAAAATAGAAATGTGCACTAACATTTTATTCAACTTATCCACAAGATCATATTTTTTCTTGACAAGATATGTATACTTGGGTTTGGATTGATCTTGAACATGATTATAATTAGAAGGTGGATTAGGATTAATAGGAAAAGCTATAGTTAATTGAAGGGTAATTTTATAACATCAAGTTGTAACAACACAATATCAAGTGGGAATAAGAACATGGGAATTTGAGGTAGAATAAATAGTTTCTTGGGATGTAACTCAAGGAAAAGGATTTTGTGGAGGAGGAACTTAAAAAATAGATGAACATGATCCTAGAATGGATGAATTTACTTTTTGGTAATTGTTTGAATGGGAACAAGGATTGATTATGATTGTATCTACTTGATATTCAATGATACATCAAAATACATTATAATTATTAGGGTTAGCATGGTAATCAACGTTATTAGTCTCAAAATTTTGATTTTGATTACATTTATTATTATTATTATTATTATTATTATTATTATTATTATTATTATTATTATTATTATTATTATTATTATTATTATTATTATTATTATTATTATTATTATTATTATGCTAACATTGCTCATTTTAATTAGTATGATGTTGAATAAAATGGTCTTCATAGATCTAAATGTTTTGATTAGAACATGAGGATGAATTATTAACTTAATCTCCCCTCTTTCCAACACATCTTAGATGAGATTTCAATGTTGCAAACATTTATGAATTTCATGACCTTTGATGCATTGATATTCATAAAATTCATTGTCTCTCTACCACTAGGTTTTGGTTGACTTTCATCAAATGGTTTTGTATTTTTTCATGTAATCATATTCATAATGAGTAGTTTATGAAATATAACCTCTATGGGCTTTCTTAAATTAGAAAGTGCTATTATATTGAACTAATTCCTTAGAGGAGGAGACCTTTGTAAATCAAGTGGTTATGGTGGAGGAAATTTATACACTAGTGGAAATTATAATGTGTGGATATGTATTTATTCTATGACTCCATTACAAAACATATTCTTGTTATGATTGAAATGTTTTGGGTTATCTACCACACTTGTTGGATTTAAATTTGAAGTTTGGTAATGAGTTTGGTTTTGATTTTGATGTTGGGATTGATTTTATGAACAAATTTTAATCAATCCTTTATCAATGAGGGCCTTCTCTATTTTGATACCTTTATTAATGACATCATTAAAATTGTTTGGACATTGTCAACTGAGGTTAAGAGGTAGTTAAAAATTCAAATTAGTCATGAATATGTTTTTTAATTCAATATCAGGAAGAAAATTTGGAAATTTACTAGCTAATGCACACCATATTTGAAGATAAACAACAAATATCTCATCCCCTTATTGTTTTAGATCACACAAATCCACCATCATTAGCTCATGTTTAATGTTATATTATTTATTTTAATAAACTTATTTAAAAAATCATCAAAATATATGGTAGAACCTTTGGGAAGATACATGTACCACTCAAAATCTTGCCAATAAAAACTCCATGAAAATAAGAAAATCATGAAATAAGTGTTATGGCTTACTTCTTGGCAGGATGAAAGTGTTATTACAAAAATTAAATAAATATAAGAAAAATGAAAGTGTTATTACAAAAATCAAAAGATAAATTATTTTTAAAACACTAAAGGAAATATGAATGGGTAATATTTGTTTGAATGGATCACCACACCCCTTTATAATTTATAAGAAACATAAAATAAGTAGTTTTGATTGGTGGCTCTTTATTAAAATAATGAGGTTGATTTTATATGTTTTTGACAAATCAAATTTTTTTGGCATAGAGGTGAATTCACTGATTAACAGGGCTAATTTTCTATTTTCAAGAACCTGCATAGATCAAAATAGAAAGTAGAAAAACATAGACATAGGTGAATTCACTAACTATTAAGTTATTTTCACCGATTATGTGAGTATTTTCACTAATAATAAATCTATTTTATTTAAATTAAATCAAGTTCTCCAATTAGTAGGAAAATAAATCTATAAATACTCAGGTATAATTTTGTTAATTTCTTGATCAATTTTGTCAATTTCTTCACAATTTCATCGATTATTGATAATTTTTTGTTAATTATTAGATGATTTATCCATATATAAAACCTAAAAATAATATATAACTTAGAATAAAACATAAAACATATGTATTTTCATTGATTATGGGGGTGTTTTCACTAATTTGTTGATAATTATGATGTTTAGTAGGAAAATAACCTATGTGATAACTGAGTGTAATTTCATCAGTATTGAGATGATTTAGACAATTTATTGATAAATTCACTAATTTATTTTTCATTATTTCCTTTATTATGAGATTATTTCACCAAATATAAAATCTTCACAGAATATAAAATAGAGAACATAGGCATTTTTACTGATTACAAGGTGTTTTCACTGATTATTATAAAAATAGTGGTGAATTCACTACTTTTGAAAATTTAATTTATCTATACATAGAGGCAAAAAGGAGTATAAAATTTATCAAAAATGATCTAAAAAAATTATTTTTTTAGAAAAGAAATATTACACAAAGGCTCAAAATAAAAGTGTGCATTAAGTGAGTCTCATAAGGCATGCCATATGGGTCATTAGGAATTTGTAAAAGGGTTAGAAAATTTATTAAATGAATAAAAAATAAAAAACCAAATGCATTTATAAAACCTCTAACCTAAATCCTCATGAGATAAGGTAAATATAAACAAAACTAAATTGAAAAGGAAGAAATAAAAAATTATTACCTTCCCTTTTTGTGGATCATTCACTTTATCTAAAGTGGAAGTGTCTCAAATGTATTCTCGATAAGTATTTAACAATGTTATTTGTTATATAATATATTATTAAAACATTTAATCTTTGAATTTATATAATTTGATGCATCATTTAGCTTAAGAAATATTTTTAGCTTCATTATTGAAATTGAGAATGGAAAATTGAAAAGGGAAAGGGTCTATTTATAACAATTTCAAATCAATGAAGACCGTTCATCTTGATTCAAAGATGGGTGGTTGTAAATGCATCCTAAACAAAGCACATAAATCATTACATGTATTTATAATGTTATCCTATCATCTTATTCACAATGGAAGGTGGAAGATGAATCTTCAAAATATCCCAAAGGGGATTAATATAAGCCCTCTATCTTGCACGTAATATGGAGGGTAGAAAATTATCCTCAAAATATCTTTGTATGAGTCAATATGGTATTTCTATCTTGTTTCCAAGATTAAGGGTGGATAAACATTATCAATAAATCACATGAATATATAATATGGGCCTTTCATCTTGTTTTCAAGATGAAAGGTTGATCATGCTCCCTAAAATATGTCAAAAGATTAATTACGGTCCCTTCATCTTGTCTCCAAGATGAAGGGTGGAGAAGAATCCTTCATCTTAGTTCATTTATTAATTGGTGGGATCACAAAAGGATACACCATAGGATCTCAAGATTATTTCTCAAATCAAAATGGCCTTTGTAAGGATAATAAAAAAAGAAATAATCAATAATTGAAAGGAGATTCCATTTACATAAAATTATATGTAGAATAATGATTAATTAAATTAATCAATAGATAAGTTGAATTACTAAAATGTGTGAAATTTTATTTAAAAAATGATTTAGGATATGATTAGATAAGGGTAAATATTTGAATTAATTGATCAGATAAGGAGAATTAGTGAGTTGATCAGATTAGAAGAATTGATTAGAGAAAATGACCAAAATGATAACTAAACAGATTTAAGATGGTAAATTATCCCACCTAGGGATGCCCCAAGGTAAGTCAAACTCCTATGTTAGATGAAAATATGATTTCAAACTTATTTGTGTGTAATTATGGGAAGTCATTCCATTTTGTAATTTTGACATGGAAGTGATAAAATTGGATTGTCTACAACTATCTTATCTCACTAGACTCAAACTTAGATAAGTATGATTAAATATATTTTATGATACTTTATTAGTTTGGGTAATGACCAATGAAATATGAATATTTATTATATTTTCTCCTATGTCATAAATTCTAAGAGGAAAGGGTCCAAATCCTAAGCCTACGACATAAGAGGATAACTCTTATTATACCTTTATTAAATTAAACATGTAAGTAATGAAAATAAGTTATAAAGTAAATTAAACTAAGTTAAGGGTGAAATGGTTTGGAATGATAATATTTGTTAAGGAGCCATAGTCAACCAACTAGGGGTATAGGAAACCTAAAATGGATATTACAAGTCTTTGAAATCCTATTACCACATTAGTAATAGATGTAGAGATAACCTAGACAAGTATATAAACACATTTATTCTCTAATAAATAAGGAAGATATATCTAATGAGTAAATAAATGGAGTATAGGGTTATAAATAATTAACTTGATGTGGACTCATTGAGTATAGATTTTCCCTTTAGATTAAGTGGAGATTTTCAAGATATGGCATACATTTAAGACTTCAAATATAATAAGAATACGTAGATATCCTTAGTTGGGGACTCTAAATACTATGACACCTCCTTGGTTTAACTGCTATTGAGATTTAGAGACTACCGTAATACAACATTACTTCAAGACAAGGTTATATGTCACAAACTCCCCCAAATATTAGTTAGGGTAGAAGTGTGAGTGAAATCATAGTGAATATACTGTATATGATATGTTTGTATATAAATATGACCCTATATATATTGATATAATACCTAAAACCAACCCTAATTACTTAACTTGATTATATCAACCCAGTCGATACAGTTTAGATATGTTAGTTGACATAGAACAATATCAACCAAGATGATAGAGCACCGATGTCATATGAAAAGATAAAAACTATATATCAAGATAGATGTTGTAGTAAAACAAGGGGAAGGGAACTAAAAATATGGTATAATATAGGACAATTCCATAAGATATAAATAACCCAACACAACTAAATGTGGGTAAGATAGAATGAGGTTAATAAAGATATAGTCTAAAGAAGCTATATTGGTAGTAGGAAATGATATGATCATGATATAAAAGAAACATCTCTTAAAAAGCACTAGACTTCCCACCCATTTCTTAGTGCACCCTTTAATGTGTACACTCAATGACTTTGATGCTCAATAAGTAACTTCAAGAGAAAACATCAGTAAATGACAAATTAAAATTATTATGTGTATATATGTGCTCCACTCAAATCTCATAATGTGTCACAATAGTGTAACATGTGATGGAACTTAGGGAAATAACTTAAAAACACAATATATCTAAAATGATAAAATTGAAAGTAAATTAATTTAAATAAACAAAAAGTAAATACATTCATTTGCATTGTTGATCATAGAAAAGGTTGTGTAGTAGATGGTTAATGGTGCCCAACATGCTCAACAAGAGGTGGACTTGAAAAATAAGATAAAATTACAAATTTTAAAAAAAAATTATTATCACATGAAAATAATCTATCTCACCATGATTCTAAGGCTTCTTTTGGCTCATGAAGATGACCTACAAAAACAAAGATAAGGGAAAAACTAAAATATGTCATTAAATAACTGAAGGCTATTTAAAAAAATAATAATAATTATAAAAGGGTGAGGAATATTCATTTATGTAATTGATATTTTTGGAAAATCAAAGCTCTAACTCTCTAAATTTAGTACTTAGAGTGATGATGGCTAGTAGGTAAGGAGGAATACACACTAGGTGACATATTTCTATTTTGACTAAAGGCATGCATGTATGGAGTGTATTAATTATCTATTTTATCACTTTTGGGTAAAATGAATTGGATTTTAAAATACAAGCACCATGGAAAACTTGTGTAACTTAGTTATCCACAATAAGTGAAAAAATAAAGCTAAAAATAGGATATAAAATGGGTGGGTGATGAAAAATTTGCAAACTAGGCTAACATAATTTACTATTGAATGAAAAAACATCATGTTCATTGAATTATATCAGCAAAAGTGATGTTGTTTTTAGGAGGTGATATTTTCATAGTTAATACCATTTGGATTTGATGATAATTTTAGTGTAAATTTTTATTGTTTCCATTTGGAATAACTGATGCATTTTAAAATTAGCCATGTTGGTTGATAATGTGGCATATAGCTAATGGCATGAGGAATTAACAAGGTTCAATACAATTGAGTGTAAAATAGAATATAAATGATGTAAACATGGTTGATATAATAGTTTATGGTCAATGTAGTAGGACTTAAATATGGATGATATTGTATTAAGTGGTTGATATAATATATAAATAAGCATGTTCGATGTAGTTTCGTGCATGGTTGATGTAGTGAGAAAAGGGGGAAATCTATTTTTTTTTATTTTTTATAATTTAAATTATTTTTATTATATTTTTGGATAATTTGACATTTTATAGAGATTTCATATTTTTTTAAGGATCTTGGATGTAATATGGATACTAGATCAAATGGAGAGATTATTGGTATTGGATTGGGAACAATTAAACGCACTCAAATTTTGTGGTATTATGGAGATGTGTTAGGTTCCTCTTAGTGTGAATCTAATTTCCATATTCCTCATAGCATTGGAGAGAATCACAAACAAATTTAGATGGGTGGTGAATTGGGACACCATTGAGGTGGTCATTACTTTAAAGGAAGTTCATGCAATCTTGGGGTTAACAATCATGGGTACATTGATGGTGTGAAATACCCCAAACACATTAGTTAATATATTATATCTATACTAATGGGTTACTAGGTCATATATGTATGATTTATGGATACCTTTTATAGTTATTTTATAAGTGTACATTTATGGTATTATAGACATCCATAAGGCATTGATTAGGATTATGAAAACATGTATACTTTGTCATAAGTATGATGGGGTAATTATGTTGTACATTATCACCTTATTCCACTTAATGTTGGATTAAGTCACACATTTTTATTTATTATTAGTCATATAGGTGTAACTAGTGCATAAATTCTATGACACCTTGAATAGAGGAAAGCATTCCATGGGGTCAAAAAAAATTATGATGTGGATATATGAGAAGTTATTTATAGTAATATAGGGTTACCTCACACTATATATGAAATCATCCCATTAAAAATGAGGTAAGAATAGGAACATGTAGTCTATGTGATCCCACACACACTAATATTGGGTACATTATGGTTGGACCAAATTGTATGGATTAATTACAAGGGTATTATTGATGCATGGACAACATGGCCAACCATAGTATAGTAAAAAGGGTAGAAATAAATAATTGGGAACTACATCTCATAGTAGAGATGCATATATATGACCGTGTCCTAGGAATTTTTTGACTTACACACCTAGTAGTTCCTTTGGTGATTCCAATGTTTTGGGTTTACCATAATAAGCAAATATGATTCTTATGAGGGATATGGGTGCCAAATTTGGTACCCATAGAGAAGCCTCTCCAATTTAGGGTGCAAATACAATAATGAAGATAGTAGTATGTGTAATAGCCAAAATGAGGAGGTGGGAATATAAAGGAAATGCCTCAATGACAACATAGATATCCACACACATTTTTGGCTAACAAATGAACCATATAATGATATACACACAAATTGGGTAGTTGAGCTATAATGGTTTGGTAGGGGAATGCATAGGATTCTCACCACCATGGAGCTACAAAAAACTTCATGTTATAAGAAACTAGGGTGATGGAATTAGTATTGGTAATTAAATTATTTTTATTTTATGCTATCACTTTTATTTCCTATAAGTATACATACATATTAGGTAATGGTGATAGATATACTCTAGATTATAGATATACATGTGAGATCTGATGTTGTATTTGGTTTTCATTTTTTAGGTGTGACATTTTAGGAGTAGACATGGTGTATGAATCTATTAGAAACTACTAACCTTAATATTTTGGACCTTATACTTCCTCAACATGACACCATCAAGATGCGTGTTATTATTTTACCAATGTTTGGAGCACATGATAGTTAGCTTATACTAGTTGAAGAGGTTATAAGGGAGTTTCATAGATGAGAGAAGATTACTACTAAATTTGGTATAGTGATAGGGGTGGGATGATGTTAAGAGATAGACATAATCATATATACATACATGGATATATATGGATAGGTATTGATGCTACAAAAACATATAGATAACTTGTAAAGATATTTACAAGACATATAGTCATATATACATAAATTACAACAAATTCTACATTAGGTATGCTTATAGGCATTTGTGGTAAGCATGAAACATCTTCCTCCTGATGGACAAGGTGGACCATGGGCCTTACACCAACATTATATGTATTTTATATAATTGTGATGTACTTTATGATGTATTTTGTAAAACATTTGGCCATCATATATATAGAGATATATTTTGACTCATGGGTAGTATATACATTTATCACATGTTGATCTATTTTATTTATAGCATAAATTATTTTTCTAAATCATGCTATGGGAATTTTTTTATAAATGATTCATGTGTTTTTATTATGCTCTAGAAAGTGTGAGTAAATTCATGGTAAAAAATAACAAAAAATGTGAAATAAAATGTCATCTTAAGAAATAAAATCAATCTAAAAAAAGATGTGAAAAATAATGAAGTCAATGATAACAAAAAAATGTAAAATTCACCAAAAAATGTGATATATGTAAAATTTTATATTTGAAATATCAATGAATGATGTGTGTGTGTGTGTGTGTGTGTGTGTGTGTGTGTGTGTGTGTGTGTGTGTGTGTGTGTGTGTGTGTGTGTGTGTGTGTGTGTGTGTGTGTGTGTGTGTGTGTGTGTGTGTGTGTGTGTGTGTGTGTGTGATATTAAATTAATGGAAAATCAAACAAATATATGTAAATGAATGAATGTAAAATCATGTAACAAATTATTTTTGAATCAATCTTGAAGAAAACATAAATGACTCAAAATTAAAATGTAATTAAGAATTTAAAATAAGCATGTCAAGTTAAACATGAATAAAAACATGTGAGTATGCAAAATTTCCTTTGCAAGATAAATAAGGTCCACTAAAATCAAATAAAACATGATGGGTAAATGAAAACCAAAAGTCTCTAAAGAATAACTACTCAAAAATTAGTGATTGCTCCAAAATGTGATGTAGGAATACATGAACACCTAAATACATGACCAGGATGACAATGAGATGGGGTGGAAAGCAAAGGTGATGGGTGTTTATGAGGAAGTCCTAGTTAGATTCCCCAGGTCTTACAATGAAACTCACAAATTGAAATAAAAGTGGCATAAGTAGGATAATCATATGATTTAGATATGGTCAAGGATTTGATCATCTAAAAATGATATACATTAAAGGGATATTGGTGAATTTATAATGTAAATAAAGAATGTGAGGTAATATTTGGGTGATTTGGAAATCCTTATTGGGAATGAGATACTTTGTAAAAGTGGTAAAGATAAGAACTATTGACATTGAGGACCTAACACTCTCTAACTAGTGAACATAAAGCATGGGATAACATGTGAATTACATATATCATCATATGAAGGATATATTCATGAAATCAAAATAATCTTACCTATTACAACATGTTCCCCACTCCTCAGGACTCCTTAAATAGCCATCAAACTACTATAAATATCAAGTACTCATGTGAGAATATAAATGGCACTAAAAATTAAGAAGATATAATGATGTAATGATATGAAACCTCATACCAAAGTCTATTAACCTACCACATGGTAATATACCTCATCTCTATCATGAAGACAATCATGGTATTTGAGATTCAACTAAGATAGAAGATGTGCTAAATAAATATCACTTATTTTCATGTTATTGTGAATTTTTAAATGTAATTTGATTTTTAGCATTGAATTTTCTTATAATATGGATTTTAATTATTTTATATTTTTATTTTCCTCCTCTATATGGTTTTTAAAAACAAACTTGGATGAAAATAGGTAAATAACATAAGATATATTATGAGTGGCCATGAGAAGAGAGAACCTAAAGACATTGGTGTCTAAAAGACTCCTATACTTTCCCACCTATAAGTGTTTATTATCAAAACTAACCTATGTGTTCCTCAATTGAAATGAAATAAGGTAAATATGGGGATCATGGAATATATATCCATGTAATAATAATGATATAATGAGGAATATGCTCATATCTAATCATGAGTGAAAAGAATGCTTTAAAAGGAGCACTGTTATGTTGTGATGGTTATATAATTACGGAAACTATATCAACCTAAAAGTGATATAGCACAATCACTAATGAAATTAATAGCCATCAAAATAGGGGTAAATCAAATGGGAAACAAATAATCACAAGGATACAAAGAAAAAAATTGTGATAAAGTGATAACATGAAAACACAAAGGTGTTAACTAAGTTATTCAAGAGAAGCAAAGGTTGACTATAAAGTGATATAACATGATAAAATGTAAATGTTATAAATTAAAGTGCTTAAAATAAATAAGAAACATGATATAATATATGTAAAATAAGATTTAAAAATGTTAAAAAATAATAAATATGAATCCACTCATATGAAAGTGTGAATAATAATATGAAATGACACAAACATGTTCTCTTATATGATTATATATATATCTCAACATAAATCATCAATAACATTTAATAAGTATCATTTTAATTGGTATCTAGATCTAATAAAAGTTTCTTATACTTTTTCATAGAGTCATGCAAGGACTTTCTCAGAGAGCCATATAAGGACTACCTCATAGAAGAGCTCTATAAAAAAATTAAAAATGCTATAATTAGGAGGTCATGGGGCCTCTTTTGAATAATACTCAATGTGAGTAACCTAAAACATCATGTTTCAATTATTTTATGATATCTTGGAAGGATTTAGTTTAGGATAAGGTTTCCCTTTAATTTGAGGATGATCCTATGAGTGTTGTTGAGAAGAATAAGGTGTGGGCATTAGAAAGTCATGAAAATTATACTATAGTGTTATATATATGTTTGTATGATGTGTAGTACACTAATGTTAAATATATAATAATTACCAATGTTTGGTGATATAATATAGAAGTATATTTAGGGGTCACATGTCTAAGACGCTAGAAATATAAGGTAATTTAGGATGAATCACATCTAAATATTGTCAAAGAGCTCAACAATAGGTTGAATAATGTGTGTTCATAGTGTGAAAATAACATACATGCCTAGGAGTTTTACAGAGATGTCAATTATTTCATGGTGATGTATTGGAAGTGTTTAAGAGAGTGGATGAAGTGCCTTGATAGTATAATAAAAAATGATAAAGTGTACAATGTGTTTGTCATAGTATTCTTGAAGTATGTTTGGTTGATCTTCAGTGTTTCCATGGTTATGGATGATTAGGGATGAATATGATTATTTAAAGATGTGAAAGATCTATAAGATGTTTTCTAAGCTTTGAGTGTTTGTGTACATGAGTGGATTTCAATTAGTTGATCATAGTTTTCATCTAGACAATTTTTGGTCTAGTGGTAGAAAATTTGAGTAGGCAGTTTGCTAACATCACCAATACATGTGGATGAGTTAGGGGGAGTTGGTCATATGGTTGTGATAATATTTGTGCCTAGTTGATATGCACTAAATTCTAGGTCATGCATTGAAATGCAACATAATATATGCAAGTGTAAAGTTGGGCTTCTATGTAGTTTGATAGTGTTTTCCCATACTTAGCCAAAGTTGCATGAGGCAAATTAGACCCGAGTAAGAATTTTGATGTTATATTTTGCATGTGTGAAGGAGTGAGGAGAAAATGATCATATGGGTTTGTTAAATTTTGTGCTTGCTGTTTTATGCTCAATTTTAGATCATGTGATGAATTGCATCAAAATATATGCTCATGTAAAGTTGGTCTTCCAAAAAAATTATTGGCATAGTTGGCTCAGTGGAAGAAAAATATGAGTAATAAGATTAATGTCTTTATATCATACACATACAAAGGTTTTAGGATCTAATTAATTCATGGTTGGATTCTTATTTTAAATGATAGAATATGGTCCAAATTTAAGAACATGTAAGTGAGTGAGGTAAAAGATAAGATTGTGAAAAGTTGTCATTATAGGAAGATAATCAATGGTCCTCATACTTAGTCAAATTTTCACAAGGTAAAGTTAGAGAAACATAGATGGAGCGCTTTTGTTCCAAGGTGTCAGGAAGTAGTGAGATGAGAACAAGTGTTCTATGTTTAACGTTAAGTATAGATAAAGATCGAGCTTCTTCCAAGATATAATGGTGATTAAGTGATCATACAGATAGAGATTAGTGGTTCATATTAAATTCAACAGGTTAAAGTGATAATTGTCTAGCATTGTTAAAGCAAGGAAAATCCTATAGAGATCAATGATGCATATTGAGTTAATATTATAAGATTACATGAGATTAGGTTAATTATTCAAAGTTTAACATTTGGGTATTAGTATAGTATTTGTTAAAGTTTAAATAAGATAGATGGTGTGTGTTCAATCTGGAGATGTGAGGACATGAGATGCAAGCATAGTTTCTAAGGTTTAACTATGGTTGTTTGCATTTGAATATTTGAATTTAACAAAGGAAAAAATAGTGCTTTGTATTTTGGCCATATCATTTGATACAATTAAAATTTTCTCATAGTGTGAAAAGAAAATTTGTAGGGGACTCCAAGGTGTATTTTTAAATATAGATTTGAATATTTTAAAGTGTGTACAATCAAAGTTAAGAATGTTAAAAGTTGACTATGTGTTTGTGCATGTTCTACAAGTAACTCAAGAAAGGTAATTAAACTTGTGTTAATGTTTTTTTGATGTTTCATGGTGACTTATCTATTGGAGAGTGTTTTTGATTCCATGAGGATCATTTGTGTTCATTTTTCAAGTGTGATCAATATATCTTGAGTATGAATAAATCTTAACAAGTTGATTGTGTGTTAATTCATGGTGTCCTTATGAACATGGTCATTATTTGAATAGATTGAGCATAAGTAGAGGTGATTAGAGATGACTATGATCATTTTAGGATGTCAAAGGGGTTATGTAGAATGGACCTCTATAATTAAAAGTGGTCCTATGTTCTTATTTTTCTAAATGAAGTTCTAAATGGGTGAATAGGTCTTCATGAGACCTACAAGAGTTATAAGTGCCTATTTGAGAGGTGGAGATTCTTATATGTGACACTTAGATGATATGGCTGACCTACCTAGATGGAATTGAGATGTGTCTCAATGTGATAGATGAATTAATGGTTAATACATGCCCATTGGCTGACCAAGATGGTGATGATCATGAATATTATATAAATAGTAAAACCAAAGTTGATAGTTTCTAGATAATTGAGAGACTTGAAAGAGGAGTGTGTATTGGAGAGTTTTGGAATGAAGGAGAGGGTGGGTACCTAGTGGATTAGTTTAAGAGCAGAAGAAATTGAGGATTGTTTGTATGACCTAGAGGTCATATTTTTTTGGTAGAATAGTGCTCTTGTAGATTCAATATGAGTAAAGGTGAACAGTGATAATCAAAGGTCCATCATCAAGTGTTGTAGACATAATTTCAAAGGTGGATGTGTTCATACATGTTGTTATGGTAGCTCAACATCTAGGGTTTTGTAGCCTCCTTGAAAAGTGAAACTTTTTAAAGGTCTAGTTATTATGGTAGCTCAACTAGATAGGTGTTGTAACACCTTGTGGGATTGTAGTCTCACTAAATAAGGGATGGTAGTTCCTTGATTAGTTATAAATAGTCTACATTGGTTATTTTTATTATAGGATAGTATTATAATTATAGGTCTTAGTGGGTTTTCACCTTGAAGAGGGTTTCCTACAAATGTCATGTGTTATGTGCTTGATCTTGCATTGTCTCTCTTGTTCATTATTATGAATGATGTGTATGCTTTATGAATTATTATGGTATATGATTAAGTGTTTGTAAGAATTGAAATTAAAGTTAGATTATTTGGTCTCACTAATTCACCCCACCTCTCAATGATTATACCTCAAATAATCAGTATTAGAGTCAGTCCTTTGATAAAATCTTGACAACTTTAAGGTGATCCAAGGTACAATGTGGGTAGTCATCAAGGAGGTTTTTATAGTAAGGAAACACCAATGTTCAATGGATTCAATTATGCTTTTTGGAGTGAAAGTATGAGGACATACACTATGTCCATAGGGTTTGATGTATGGTAATATATTATGGATGATTATGTTATTCCTAATACTCCTCCATCCAGTGTTGTAAACAAGAAGATGTTTGAGAATAACTATGAAGAAATGAATGACATCACTTATGGACTTATAGAGATTAAGTTAACCAAGGTAATCCATTGTAAACCTATTAAAGAGATATGGAAAAAATGTAGATCATTTATGAAAGAGATACAAAGTTTAAGCTTGCTAAGTTACAAACTCATAAAAGGAAATTTGAAAGTCTCAAGATGAAGGAAGAAGATTATATGGCATCCTTTCTATAAAGAGTTGATGAGATTATGAACATCATTAGAGGTCATAGAGAGAACCTTAAAGAGGTTACTATAGTTTAAAAGGTATTAAGGTATTTATCCCTCAAGTTTGATCCAAAAATATTTGCTATAGGAGAAATTCATGATCTTACTTAGTTATAAATGGATCAATTACATGGAACCCTTATTACCTATGAGATGAGAGTAAATGATGATATAACACAAAAGAGGGATGCAATATTCAAGATATAAATTAAGCCAAAGAAGAATTCACAAGGTAGAAACTTATGGATGATGACATTTTTGATATAAATGAGGATGAACTAATTGATTTGATTATTAGGAAATTGAAAATAGGCTTAGATAAGTATAAGGGTAAACTACCCTTCAAATTTCTCAATTGTGGAGAGATAGGACATTTTTATTTTAAGTGATCTCATAAGCCTAAGTTGAATGATGATGAAGAGAATGGTGAAGGAAAAGATGAAAACAAAAACACATATATGAAGAAAGGATTCAGAAAGTATAACAACAAGAAGTCCCTCAAGAATAAGAAGAGTCTCTATAATAAAGACGATTGTAGTTCATCAAATGAGAGTGAAGCTAGTGAATTTGAATATGATCATGAAGATGATGGTCTTATTGAAAATGAATCTCTATTCATGGCTAAGGAAGGATGTTTCTCAAATCAAAAAGAGTCTTCTTGGAGTGATTCAGATGATGATGAAGATGAGGTGGACAATGAGACTACATTGAAAAATTTTCTTGAATAACTAAAGATTGAGAAGAAGATAAATAAAAAGCTGAAATATAAACTCAAGGAATATGAGGAGGAACTCAGTGTGTTTGAATCAAGAATTAATGAAGATACCATGGAGTATAAAGATATGGTCGAGTATCTCAGTTGTCAATTAAAAATTCTATCTACAATTCTAAAATTCAAAGAAGATGAATGTTCAAGGTATGTAATTAAAAATGAGTCATTAAAATATGAGTTAGAGAAGACATCTACTAAGGCGAAGTCAATTGTGAGATTTTTAAAGGGCTCAAGTGATCTAGATGGTATTATAAATGGTCAAAATCATCCTAGTGATATAAATGGTCATGGATAAGAAGAAGAATAAAATAATGTAACTCAAGACAAGATGAAGACTAATGTGACTAAGGATAATCATACTTTGAAGGCAAATCATTAGACAAGGAATGAAGGTGTTGGTAGAATGAAGACAAATCAGATCAGAAAGGCAAATGCCATGAGGTATGCATGTTTCAATGGTTATTATTTCACATGTAATCAATTTGGACATAAAGATAGAGAATTTAATAGACCTATTATAAATGATTTTTCATGGAACTATGATGGGGGTCATCAGTCAAAAGGTGCGAACAAAGTTAAGTTCTATTGGATGGTAAAGCCTGGTCTTATTTTAATGCCTAGTTTCAAATAATGGGGTGTGGGGGGGGTAATTCCCCTACTAGGGTCACTATGGGGGTCTAGGGAGGATGGTGACCTATTTTAGAAAATATCCATATGAGTCAGAATCATATAAATATGCTAATAAAGGCAATCACTAAAGATAAGCTGGAGAGCTATTCAGCTTCAATAGGTCTTTAAGGATAACAAATAATATGAGAAACATGATAGGGTCAAATTTTAAAGAAAATTCCAAGTAAGATTTATAGCGATGGATTTTCAACAATCAGTCTCCAAGTGGGAGATTTTTGGATGGTGGAGTTTGATCTTATTTTAATGCCTAGTTCCCAATAGGGGGTGTGGGGGGAAATCCCCCCCGCCCCCCCTGCCCCCCCCACCCCCACTAGGTTCTCCATGGGGGTTTAGGGGGTGGTGACATATTTTTGAGCCCCTCCTAGTAGGGGTTTAGGGGTAGCACCCCCAAATAAAAAATTTGTGAAAAATGCATTATAAAATATTATAATTTCATAGTTAATCTAGACTGGACCATTTACTATTAGGTTTTAGATATAATGGTATAAATTAAGTTAGTAGATTTTTCCCCTAATTTTTAATACTCATTTGATATGAAGGAATTGTAATTAGCTAGAAAATTGTGAGAGTGAAGAGGATATTACAATGGATGTATTACATGTTTTTCCCTTCAAATTTTGTTGGATTGAATAATAGGGACTGGAAGTTTTTGTGTGGGTGTAGCCCATATTTGGTGAACCATGTTAAATATGTGTCTCTATTATTTTGTGTTTTATAAATTTTAATTTTATATTTTTTTCATTATTATTACTCTAAATTATATATTCCTAACAAGTTCTTCAATTATCTTGATGTGGGACACTTTGTAAACCATTGTCCACATAAGGTTAGACAATGCGAGTCCTCTTCAAAAGGAGGAGATTGTTTTGTTTATCAGGAAATAGGATACATTTCAATATTTTTTAAAAACAAGGTAAGATAAAATGTGTTTCCATCAATGAGTATGGTTTGCTACAACTGTGAACAAAAATGTCACATTGCTAGATTCTGTAAGCAAAGGCCTACAAGTCAAAATAGGTTTAATCAAAATCCTAGAGTGAAAGAAAAAAGGAAAGTTAACTCATGGAGACCAGAGGTGGTAAGTGTAATTCATGATAAATTTTTAGGTCTAATTAATCTATTTTTTATGTTGAAGCATGCTACAAAAGTTGAAAAGTGCCATGAGGTCTCATTGTCTTCTCATATTGAGAATGAAGAGACCAAGTTAAAAGAGAAGATCAATGTATTGATTGAGGCTAGTTCTAAGGTGAGTATGGATCCAAGAGAACATATTATTATTACTATGTATCATTAAAATAACATTAATTTTTAGTATCTAGTGATGAGATTCCAAGCTACAAGGAAGATTCTACAGATTAAGAGGTGTGTCATGAATCTATCTTATCTCAATGTATTGTCAATCTAATCATAGAGCAGAATATTGTAGTGGTTGATCTTATTTTTTTATCTTAATCCTAAGAAGAATAATAATAAATAAAATTATAATATGACCAAAGAAGAGATGTAATATGAGGATTTATGAGCAACTCTTAGTTTCACACCATTTTAGGACATTGTAAAGTAGGGTATCTCTACATAATCTTCTTATGAGACATATTTATTATGGAGAAGCAATTTTTTGTATTGAGGATCATAATGCCAATTATATAAGGTCTTTGTTTAATGGGTATCAATAATTTCATGATTTTTATCTAGATATTTGTGAAGGAGCAATAGTACAGGGTCAAAATGAGTGTTTCTAGGTGGCCTAATAAGATTGATGCAATGTCAATAAGAGTTTGATGCTCATAAAGTTATTTACACTTCCTTGTTATGTGTTATAGGTAGTTTTGTGTCTTTATAATATTATTTATGAAAATTTAATATTTTTGAGTCCTCTCAATTTTATTAGTTTTGGATTAAGGAAAAGCATGCCTAAAATGGGTTATAGGAATTCAAAGTTCCAAAAATTATGGAGGCTCAGATTTTAGGGTTTAGGGTTTAGGTTTTAGGGTTTAATAAAAATAAAAAGGTATTATTATTTTAATAAGATTTATTACATTGATTAGATCATGTTTATTATTTTTTTAGTGGCATGAATTTTGGTTGGTGATTCTTGAGGTGGCTTGAGAGAAGAGACTAGTAAACTTGTATGGTGTTTTTTCACGGTGTATCAAGATCTAAATATGCTCAAGATGTGTAATGAATAAAAAATCCTAGGGGGAGTCCATCTCAGATTTTCATTGGTGAGTTACATTAGATTTTAGTATCTTTTATGTGTTATTTCTTCATTAGTTGTAGTGTTTGGTTGAAGAGAGTGTTAGCATGGATCAAGAGAAAATTGTCAAGGCAAGAAGATGTTGGTTCAAGGTAAGGGGGAGTATGTATCATCTTTATAAGATGGTCCTCTCCTATTGATAGTCTTTTAAATTCATCAAGATTAGTTGGTTCCTACTTTTTCATTGTGTCAAAGGGGGAGAAAGTTCCTATTATGAGAGTGCTTGAAGACAGAGAAGAAAGGTGAGCTATATATTGATGGGTGTTGACATCAATGACAAAGGGGGTTATTTTTGGAGAGTTATAAATTATGTCATGGTGATTTCATGTAAGTTTCTAAGAGAGTGGATTAATTTCTTTGATAGTCTAAGAGAGTGGATGAATTTCTTTGATAGTCTAAGTGATAATGACAAAGTGTGTAATGGGCTTGTCATAGTATGCTTGGTTGATCTTCAAAGTTTGCATGGTTATGGATGATTAGGGATGAATATGATGATTTTAGGATGTGTAAGAGGTACCTAATGTGTTTTATAATCTTTTATCTCTTATGTTCATGAGTGAATTTCATCTGGTTGACCATAGTTTTCATCTAGACATTTTGGGTTTAGTGGTAGAAATTTTAAGTAGGTTTTTAGTAGCTTTCTATAGTGATTGGTTGACTCGATCAACCCAATTTATAGTTTTTGATTGATTTATACAAGGTTATTAATCAACAATATTCTCATTTCCATCTTTGAACCATCAAGGTTATTCTTTTATTCTTTATCTCTTTCTATTATATACTTTCAGTTCAAGTTTGTAATCTTCAAAACTTCCCCTGCACAACCAATTGGATCGACATGGTCAACCTAGTAGGTTTTCTAGATCCTATCATCAAAAATACTAGATAGAACCTATCAAAATAGTTCTATATGTTGTGCATATAGTTTCTTCACTATACCTTGTTTCAAAATTGGAGTTCACCTTGTATGTTAATCACATCTTTTCTTTTAGTTATTTGCATGCTTAGAATAATTCACGTAGTCTAATAAGAAGGTTTTTAATTAACTAATTAGTTTAAATATTTTTATTATATACACACATGACTAAATCACATAACATAAATAATCATTTTAACATTTTACTACCTAGTCCAACCTACTTGGCTTTCATCACCAAGGGGAAAGTCAACTTGATGCTCTGGTCAAGTATAAAGCATGATTAATGGTATATTCTAGCTAATTACCTGACACCCTTATCATTTAAATGTGTGAAGTGAGGGATTAGGCCAAAATACCAAACATTTATCATTTTAACTATAGTCCCTTTCATCCTAAACTCACCTAGAACTATCTATAGATTGTTATCTAGTACCTTGCTTATATCCAATCTCACTTTCATAAATAAAACCATTCTTAATAATATAATAAACATTATAGGTTTACTAAGTATCTATATTTACTTTTAAGTTATTTTATTTATATTTTATCAATTGTGTGTGTAAAAACTTAAATTATCTAGTGTTAGTGCAAGATTTTGCTTTGTGTACATCAATTAGATTGGCTAGCATCAATTCAATTGACTGTTTATTTCCCTTTAGTACTTATTGATTTTAATTATTTTTAAATTTTATTATTTAAATTAAAAAATTAATATAAAATTTATAATATTTCCTATATCATCATTAATCCAACACATTTTATGGTTTTCAAAATTGATGAGTAGAACTAAAGATATAGGCAAAATAAGGAACATGTCTGTTGTACTGGGTCAACCTTATCAATATTTTTCAGCCGTTGTGCACTATAATAGGTTGAAATATAAATATTTTAAACCTATTTTACCATTTTTATAAATCTATTTACACTATAATATATCAACTTGGTTGACACTATATACTTTTGTGGTCCATGTTTTTGTGCTAGGTTGACCTAGTCAACCCTATACTATTTTCTATCACTTTTTATTCTCCTTGTGTGGTTATGTAGTCTTTTTTCATCATGATTACATATTTTAAGCCTTACTTTATTAAAAAACATTGCATAATCAAGTATTTTGATAATAACCTCACTTATTTCATTACTTCTGATTAAACTATCCAATTTTTTCCTTCCCGTTCTCCTAAGCCTAAACCACTCACTACACAATGCAATGTAGCTGAGATCCTTTGTCATAATCCTCTTCCCAATACTAATTTTTGGAGTCCAAAAAATAATAATAATCAAATTTATAATATATATGTTTCATAAATATTCAAAAAACTTGATGATAATACTATCTACACTCCTCACAATAATGGTGGCCTTACCAAGCTTCCTTCTTCTTCTACCACACTCAAGACAACTAATAAAAATGTTGGGAATCCTCCACCTACAAATAATCCTCCTACCACCAACAATAAAAATATTCCTCTTATCAACACTAATACCCCACATTAAAATCCACCTATTGATACAACTCAACTTCTTACCTAATTCATTTAAAAAATGAACATCATGCAAATAACCAATCAATCTCAAATAATCAACATGCAACATTATTAGTCAACCATCTCAAGTCATCATGTCTCAACCAAATACAAATTTTATCCCTCCTCCTCTTAGATATACCAATAGGAATATCATCCCTCAACCTCTAATGCATAACAAAATGCTTCAACATCTTCAAAATGAACCTTTAGCCCCATTTATTTCATCCATAGATATTGGAAACATTTCTCTAACTATCACATATAAATGGACTAAGGATCCTAGTCTCTTTCTTAAGTCTTTTGGTAATCTATATAAGGAATGGGTCCAAACTAAAGCCTTTGTTATGACAAATTATCCAAAACATTTATTGGTGATGCACTTGAATGGTACATCTAACTTCCTAGACATTTCATCCCAAAACTAGAGGATTTAGTCAATGCTCTAGTGAAGGAATTCCAACATCATGATCTTCCTAAAAAATTACCTTAGCTATTTTATCAATGCCAAGAAACTTCATAAATAATCTCCTCATACTTTCATCAAATGATATAAGTTTATTTCTCATCAAGTGGACCATAACATGAATGATGACACTCTTTTAAGACTTTGTCACTGCTCTTAAACCTCCCCTTCAATATAAAGTTTGAATATTTTCTCCTAAAACTTAAGAAGAATCCTTATACCAAGAAAAAAGGCAAGACTTTATTATAACTCCATTTGAAACACCTCAAACAAATACTAAATCATCTTTCAAATATTCTTCTCATACCATTGATTCATCTAAGCCTCCCCAACCTCAAAATGGAGCATCCAAATCAACTAGTTTTAACCCCACCCACCCTCCCTTGAGTCTAGAAGAATTTAAAGAAAAATTTCCACCCACTAAACCCATGATCTTTGATCCTTCCAAACCTCCTCAAAAATGGTACAATATGGATAAATTTTGTTGGTGTCATGGTAATATAGTTCATTCTCATGAGTCTTGTCATTATATTTAATTATTTATTATTTATTCCTTCTTTGGTCAACATTTCAATATTGAGACTCTCACAAAACAACGTTATCAAGACTATCTTCAAGCTTCTCAAGTTCAATCTCAAGAATAATAGTTACACCAACATCAACTACATAGTGAATAAACCTCATCTACTAATTCTATTCAAACTGTATTTCATCCTTCTTCCTATACCAATAAATAAAGGATAGCTAACATGGACAACTTTAAAAATATTGTTTCATATATTTAACCTCAACCTCTTAGGCCACATTAACCAAAATATTACCTCATTCAAATTCATTATCCAAATAATATCATACATGGTCCTCCTTTATCTCTTCATACATCTCCTACACATCATATGTCATATTCAACCTCCTTTAAATCTAACAAACCAACAAATTTACCTATCTCCACATGAACCTAGCAACCCAATGCAAATCATTATAATGGTTCAATGTTACCTTCCTCCAACTCACATGTTGGGCATCTTATGATGCTCATATACATGTCCCATAATAATTTGGGGCCTTTTTCAATGCCCATCCATATATACATACATAATTTGGGGCATATTGTGATGCCCATCCCTAAATCCACTTACCCTTTGGGGCATCTATTGATTCCCACTCTTATTCTACAATGCATAATAAAAACAAATTCAGGTTCAAGAAACCTTTTGAGACTTATAGCCTTATATTTCATATGTTAATCTTTGATATATATGTTAGCATATGTCTTACTTGTTCTTTTTGTCTCATGTTTCTTTATTTTTATGCATTTTTTCTTTTAGTTTCACTTTCCTAAGCATCATAATTTTCTTTTATGATTCTTTGGATTTCTTATCCATCACATTTGGCATTTATTTTTAGTTTTATTATCCTATGTCTCCTTCCTTTTGGTATTTTTATGTCATTCTTTGCATTCTTAGCTTTATGATTATTTCTATTCTTTTCTTTATCATTTACCTCTTGATGTATCATAGTATTCTTTCTCTTTTAGCACCCTCATGGGTTTATCTTTTTTGAGTTGCTTCGTAAGACTACATATAGGACCCGACACCCCTCACAAAATTACCATCTTGTACTTATCTTTATCATCTTATTTATACTTACCAATTATATTTTAAAATCCTTTGGGTTTTTATTTTATGATTTTCTTTGTAAGAAGGATCCCTCACTTTACTTTTCTCTTTCTTTTCAACACCCTCATGGGTTTCTCTTTTATGAGTTTCTTTGTAAGACTGTGGATAGGACCAACCATCATCATAAAATTATCATCCTTTTCATGTTCTTGATCCTTTTTATCAACTTTAGATTTTAATTCTTTTGTTAGATGAAATCTGTACAACAATTTATGTTAGCATGTTTTCCTCCATTTCCCTCATTCTGATTATAAGGAATCACACTTTATTGTCTTTATATCCCTTTTTCCCTTTTTTCACATTTATTTACAACTTAAAGTAATTAAAATTTTTCCATGTGTCATTTCCTCTTGATTTACCCTTTCCTTTCATCTCCACTATGGATAAAACAAGGTCAAAGTTAAGATATCACTTTTATTTTACCTTGATTTATGAGACTCTTAGACCCCATACTCTTTGAAGTTATCCCTCTTATCAACCTTGTCCCATGTTTTTAAATAAAATTCATCTTTATCACTCATGTTTGGTATTCTAAATGCATATGAAGGAGGAATATTAAAAATCCATCAAGAAAGCTAAAAGCCAAATCATTTGAAATAAAAGGTAATGATATCTAAAAGGCAACATACAAATTTAAAAATTTAAAATCACACCAAAATATGTGATTATAAGCACATATCCTATCTCCAATCAAAGCTCGAACTCCATAGTTAGCTTCACATAGAGCCAAAGTCATTTGGGGTATGGTAGGCTAGTACATTGGAATAAGAGATTTTAAAAGTTTATATTGCTACATACTTTCTCATGCAATCACCCAATCTTCATAGTAGACCAACAACTTTGTAAGAGGTCCTAAAGAGTGGGGAACAAATCATGGGGAGGTACGTCCATTTTACTTTTCATGCATTTAGCCTTCATGGGATGATCTATATACTCCATTTGTTAACCTAAGACTTATGTAGCTAAGAGAAGTTCTTCAAAGTCCTTATTTTCAAAAGTTCTCTTGTTTTGACAAACCAAATTTTAAGTGTCTTGACTTTGATAAAGATTTCTCTCTACCTTAGTTTTTCCTTCATTCTCACCTCCACCCATTTCATTTTCTCACCTTGATAGATAAATTGTGATTCTAAATATAATACCCTCTTCTTTATTTCCTTATTCTTCACCTCTTAAAAACATGCTAGCACTACTTTGTTTCAATTTTATCTATCCTTAGAGTGAAACAACATGTTCTAGTAAATATGGATCTCTCTTTTCTTTCATTTGTCATTACTATACTACTCTTCTATTTTATACAAATAATTTCTCACCCTTTTGCCATTATTACATGTTTTTCTTTATGTATGCCTTTTTCATGTTTGCCTTACATCTTGACTTACATTTCATTCTACATTCTTTCATATTTTAATTTTTGTTTGATTCTTTCATTCTATCTTACATGAACTTAATTTTTATCTACTTACATATCTTTGTTAGATTAATGTTGCATTGATATTTCATTCATCATTCATGTTTTACATGCCTTCCAATGTGATTTAGTATGTTCTACAATCCTTTTTGCCAATTGTCATTCATGATTTAATATATTTTAAAATCATTTATCATTTATTTTATATCATTTTTAATTCATTTTCTAATCATTTTTCCTTCATTTACCAATTATTTGTCATTTATTTCCAATCATTTATCTTTTATTTGTCATTCATTTACCACCCTTTTGTCATTTATTTGCATTAAATATTCTTTCCTTGTCTTAACAATCCTAATTTTCCAAATATTACTAAAAATTCTATCCTTTCCACTATTATATGCCTATTTTTCAAAAAAAAAAAAAATTGTCTATTTTTTGCACTAACTTTTACAGGTTCACCTAGTGTACTCTACATTTGACACCTTCACATTTATTAAAGTCTACTTATTTATCTAAAACACTATGGTAAGTTAAAGGTATGTTTTTTTCAATACAATTCTTTCATTTATCTTATTTGGTACTTAGTATCAACATTGTGTGTTATCATGTTTTATTTTGAAGCACCATCCCATGTTACACACTTACATGACATGTGATGATCTTTGACTGGGGCATATGTATACACATAATATTTTTTAAAAATTATTGATTACTAAAGTTTTTTATCTTATAATAAATTTTCGAGTCTCAATATTTTTGAGTGCATGCCTTAAGGGGTACACTAAGAAAGGGGTGAGTAGACCATCGATGCTTCGTAAGATTATTGTTTCTTTTTCCACTTTCCATCCATACACTTGTCTCCTAAAACCTTGACACATAATATTATTTCTCTCTTGCCTAACCATTCCTATTATTCACCATGCTTTATCCCTCTTTTCCTTTCTTTATCTCCCTTCTTCATATTTAATAAACTAGGTCGACCACCATGGTTAACCTAGTACATTTTTAGACTTCTTATTCAACAACTAGGTTAACCTGGTTGATCTAGTATAGTTTAGGGACATTTTAGATTTTTTGGTTTGTTTAATTCTTGGTTAACCTATCACAAACTTAGTGAGTTATCCCAAAAAATGCTAGGTTGACTGGGTCAACCTAACATAGCTGACATTCCTAAATGATTTTAGGGTAAGATAAAACTATATATACAAGGTCATTCCTTACCATTTCATAAGGAAAGAAAAGAATTAAGTGAATAAGTGTGAATGAAAATATGTTTGTTGACCATTAAATTTTAGGAAATAAATATTTAGGGTTCAATACTTTCTTTGGATCTCCTATCACAGACTTAGTGAGTTAGCCCAAAAAATGCTAGGTTGACTGGGTCAACCTAACATAGCTGACATTCCTAAATGATTTTAGGGTAAGATAAAACTATATATATAGGGTCATTCCTTACCATTTCATAAGGAAAGCAAAGAATTAAGTGAATAAGTGTGAATGAACATCTGTTTATTGACCATTATACTTAAGAAATAAAGATTTAGGGTTTAATACTTTCTTTGGAGCTCTTATCTTGTTTTATGGTGAAGTCTTTTGGATGATTAGGTAGGTTGTGTAGCCTAGAGCTGATTTATCTTGGTTATCTTTATAAACCAAAATAATCTCTTGTGAATAACCTTATCCAAGGGAGAGATTGAGGTTTGATAGGTTCATCTTCAAAGGTAAGTATTCCTAACTTTATTTCTCCTTTGTAAGAGTAGATAGATAATGCAATATGTATTCCTCTCTTCCATGTATTATGATTCCATATACACTGACATGAGTATATGTCTACTATACATGTTTAGTTTAGTTATTTATTTTGTTCTAACCCCTACTTTGTGCCACAATATTTGGTGCACACTAGATTAGTTTACTTTCCTTGTTATTATAATAGTTTACATTCTTTTTTTCTAGCATAAGTGAAATATCAAATCATAGGACCCTTTTAGGGTTGCTGTTCGATTGTATTAGATTGTAGGATTTAGAACCCTTCCTAGCATGATATGTTATGACAAGTGATACAAGTGATCCCTTAATCAGGTCTAATAGATCCCCATATTAGTCATGCTCCCACTTGAAAAGTATATACCCAATTGGAAGTGTAGGTGTGCTTAATCTTATTCGATCCAAGATTAATTCATGTACATTATGCAATTCTGACTGCATATATAAAACCTAAATCAAATGTTTATATATATTTCATCTAGGATATAGGCCAATACTGCTAAATAGAGTCAAATTAAGAGAAAGAGGTAGAGAGGAAGAGGTTGTTAAAGTGGTTAAACTATGTCAAATATTATAAAGACACAGAAGAAGATGGGAAGAGTGGAAGAGAAGAGAGAAATGAAGAGCAGAGTTAGAGTAGTTACATAATAGACTTGTAATAGAGAATTGGAATTGGATTCATTTTATGAATCAATTTTATAATTTTTAGTTATAGATACATAATAGATCTGATCGGTAGGTGCCATCAGAATAGCTAAGTTGGTGCTCAATTAGAGAATTGGTGCTTCCTTAGAGTAGGTACTCTTAAACCAGGGGATTGGTGTATCTTTAGGGTCAGTGCCTTTAAATGTTGTAACTAGTGAGTTTTGATTGTGAGGCTGGATTAGAATAGTAGATTCTAGTAGGTGTTTGTCACTGTGATTTTTCCCACATTGGGTTTTCCATGTATACATATAGTGTTGTGTCTATTTATGTGTATTTTATTTCTAAATATGTTTTTAATATGCAATTTTTTTTAAAAAGTACTAAGTCAATCTATTGATTCACCCCCTTCTTAATAGATAATTGTGTTCCAATAATTGGAATTAGAGTACTACTTCTTTAGAAGAAGCTTAATCATCTTAGGTAGATCTTGGATGGTGAACATAAATACCTAGTCAATAAGGCTCTTATTCAAACAAAGTCCCTCTATTTGATAGATCAAACTATGCATTTTGGAGAATTAGAATGGAAGCATATTTATCTTAATTAGGTTTTGATGTATGGATGTCTATTGTAAATGGATATACAGTTCCTACTACAAATCCTACTGATAAGGCTTCTAAGAAAGCATATGAGAGTAATGTCAAGGATAAGAATGTTATTCTATGTGGATTATCTAATTAATATTTTTTTCAAAGTGATGCATTATCAAAATGCATAAGATATCTAGAAAAAATTGAAGAGCATCTATGAAGGTGATGACAAGGTAAAGAAATCCAAGTTATAAACATTCAAGGGCAAGTTTGAAATCCTTAAAATGAATGAAGAAGAGAAAATTACAATCTACCTCATTAGAGTAGATGTAATATTCAATACAATTAGAGACTTTCGATAAGAGATTAAAGATCCAATCATTTTCAAAAATATTTTAAGATCTCTTCCATCTAGGTATGACTCAAAAATCTCTATAATAGAGGAAGTAAGGGATATAGATAAAACAATTATTGTTGAGTTTCATGGAACATTCACAACCTATAAGATGAGAATGAGAGAAATAGATACCTTCAAGAGAGAAGCTGCATTCAAAGCATCCAAACTAGTAAAGGTAGAACCACCTACATCTAGATCTAAGGAGACTGATGAAGAAGAAACCAACTTTGTTAGAATATTAAGAAGAGGGTGTAGAAAGTATAAAGGTAAGTTACCCTTTAAATTATTTAATTATGGTAGAGTAAGACATTTTGTTACTAAACGCCCTTATAACAAAAAGGATAACTCTGAGCCAGAAGAATATAGTAAAAATATGAAACCCCACTACTCCAAGAAGTACTTATTTAAAAATAAGAAGGGCCTATACATAAGAGAAGATAGTTATTCATTGGATGACAGTGATAGTTATGATGATGACCATGACTATGCCTTTATGTTTAAAGAAAATGAAGTCATATTCATAACATTAGGATCATTTTATATGGATCAAGAAGAAGTTGAAAACTCAGACGAATAAGAATAAGGAGAAGTGGATCTAGAGTATGAACTCATCTATGCTCTAGATGAAATTGAAAAGTTGAGAAAAGAGAACTCAAAACAGAAAATTATTGGATAAAAGGACATTGAAAAATTATCCAAAAGTCTTGAAAATTTTGATCAGATGGTGGTTAGCCTAAAGACACAAGTTGAAGAGGTTAAAATAATATAATATGTGGTAAAAATTGGACTACAATCTAAATTTAATGAGCCAAATGAAGTTAGAAGGAGAAGTAGTGGCTTTGAGAAAAGAACTTGAGAAAACTAAAGAACAATTAGACAAAAGTCTAAAGCTGAAAGGAGGTTTAGTAATTCTTGATGAGTTAATCAACTTTCAAAATCCATCAAAAGAAAGATATAGTCTTAGTTATGAAAAAGGGAAAAATCCCATAACTAGTACATCTACTAACCTATATGATAACTTCAAAGTAGAAGGATAATCAAGAGCAAAGAAAGATAAATATTACAAGAATACAAAGATAGATATAAAGACTAATGATGTGAAGAAAGCTAAAGGAGAAAATTATCTTGAAAAAATGAAGAAGATCAATGAGAATATCTCTGTAAACTCAAGGAAGATGTAGAACACAAAGGTAGCTTATGCAAATGATTACACAAGAGTTAGAGACTTGAAGAAGTTAAAGTTTAGAAGAGTTCCTCATCCTACACAAATAACTCCTATGGCCAAGTATTCTTCATCTTTCTAAGGTTATTTTTATACCTATAATCAGTTTGGTCATAGGGATATTAGTTGTAGAGTTTTACCTTAAAGGACAGCAAACTTTTTAAGTATAAATTCATTTGATCCCTTATTATGTATAAATGTAATATTCTATAATTGCAATAATTTTGGTCACATAGTTAAATAATGTAGAACAAACTTTGTAAAAAAAACACAAAGTGAGAATAAAATTATGCCTCCCAATATGAACAAAGGTTCACAAGTCTTTGATATAAGAAAAAATAAGCTGAATAAGAGACCTAAGGATGTGTGGAAAGTGAAATATCAATCTATGATTTCTCAAATTGAATTCCTTGCCAAGGAATAGAATTTATGGGTAATACACAATGGTTACTCAAAACATATGATTGGTGACAAGAATAAGTTCATCAAATTGATAAAATGTAAGGAAGGATCTATCAACTTGGGAGACAACATTACAGTAAATATTTGAGGTAAAGGAACCTTGAACATAGATGGAAAACTACCTACACATGATGTCCTTTATGTTGAAAGATTGAAACATAATCTACTAAGTGTTAGCCAAATGTGTGACAATGGATATAAGGTCACATTTAATATAGAAGGCTGTTAGATAAGGATATTTGGAAGAGTAGTTGTTGAAGGGAAAATAATTGAAAGCAATATCTATAATCTTAGTGAAGTGAATGGTAATAGATGCCTGATAGGAAAGATTGATGAGAGTTGATTATGGCATAGAGTAATGGACCATGTCAGTTTTGACAACCTGGTAAAGGTGAGCTCAAATAAGTGTGTTAGACAGATGCGTAAGATAACCAAACTTGTAGACACTACTTTTAAGGAATGTTAGCAAGGCAATCAAATAAGGGTTAGATTTCAAACAAAGGAATACGTAACTACAAATCCTTTAGAATTAGTTCATACTAATATTTATGCTCTTACTAAGACAAGAGGATCTAAAGGATAAAGATACTTCATGTTATTTGTATATGATTATTCAGTAATGACATGGGTAAACTTTTTGAAGGATAAGTCTTAGGCATTTGAAAGATTCAAGATCTTTAGGGCAATGGCAGAGAATGAGATCGGATGAAAAATCAAATTCTTAAGATATAATAGAGGTGGAAAATTCACCTCAAATGAGTTCCTAGAGTATTTTGAGAAGAATGGAATCAAAATTCATTACTCTACAATAGGGACTCCATACCAAAATGGATTTATTGAAAGAAAGAATAGGATAGTCAAGAAGATGGCTAGAACAATGGTAAAAGATGCCAAGTTGCTTGATAGATACTAGAGTGAAGTAGTCCAAATAATAGTATATATATTGGGTAGTGTTAAATTGAGGGTGAATAATGACAAAACTTCCTATGAACTATGGTATGGAAAACCTACCTCTATGAAGTATTTTAGAGTTTTTGGTAGCAAATTTTACATTAAGAGAAAAGAGGAAAAATTGGGAAGATTTGAATCAAGATGTGATGAAGGAATATTTATTGGTTATTCCACCCAAAGGAAAGCTTACATATGCTATAAAAAATGATACACAATATTGTATATAATATCAATGTCAAGGTTGAAGAAGGCTTGAAACATGTTAAACATGATAGAAATCTATAATGAAGAATCAAATTATGAAGAGGAAGCAACTAATGAAGAACATGAGGAAGTAAATGAAAAGGCACCTAGAAGATTTTTTCAAAAGGATCATCCTATAGAGAATATAATTAGAAATAAATATGAAGGAGTTCATAGAGTTCAAATTAACAAGGAATAAGTAAGTTTTGCTCTAATGTCTGAAATTGAGCCTAAGAGTTATGTTAAATCTAACAAGGATGAGAATTGGCTAAAAGCCATGGAAGAAGAATAAAGTCAAATTGAAAAGAACAAGACTTATAAATTAGCTCCAAAACCTTCAAACAAGACATAATAGGTAAAAAATGGGTATTTATAAATAATCTCAATGAATATGGAACTATCATAAGAAATAAGGCAAGATTGGTGTGCAAAGGATATTCACAAGTTGAGGGCATAAATTTTGAGGAAACATTTACTCTAATTTTACTGGATTAGAATCTATAAGAATGTTTATAGCATTCTCTATTTACAATAAATTCAAATTCTATAAAATTGATGTTAAGTCTACTTTCTTGAATGAGAACCTAAAAGAGGAAGTCTACATAGAACAACCTAAAGGTTTTTAGTTGTTAAAACAAGAAGATTATGTATGCAAATTAAGGAAAGATCTATATGGTTTACAATAAGAACCTACAACATGGTATTCAAGATTAGACTAGTACTTGCAATAATAAGTATTCAATAAAATATGTGCAAAAAACAATATATACTTCATATCAGAATGTGAGCATATGTTGATTGTTTTTGTCTAAGTAGATGATATCATTTTTTGTGGCAGTAATAATAGAATGTGCAAAGACTTTGCTACTCAAATGTAAAATGAGTTTGATATGTCTATGCTTGGAGAAATTTCTTTCTTCCTTGGACTACATAAATCACAAACTGATGAAGGGATCTTTATATCTCAAACTAATTATCCTAAGGAAATGCTCAAGAAGTTTGGAATGGAAGATAGATATCCTTTTAGTACTCCCATGATAAATGGATGTAAATTAAGCAAAAAGGATGAGTCCCTTGATGAAAATTAAAATATGTATGGATCAATGATAGGTAGCTTGGTATACCTAACTGCATCAAGACCTAATATCATGTAATTAGTGTGCATGGTTACAAGATTTCAAGTTGCTCCTAAAGATTTGCATGTCAATGCAGTGGAAAGAACCTTTAGATATATCAAGAGCATAGTTGATTATGGCATAGGTATCCTAAAAGTGACGATTTCACTCTAATAACATATACAAATGTCAATTAGGTAGGAAGTGTGGATGATAGAATAAGCACTAGTGGTGGTGTATTTTTCCTTGGAAATAGACTTGTTTCATGATCGATCAAAAATCAAGAGTAAGTTACTATTTCTATAGTAGAAGTAGAGTATGTGTAAGTAGTAGTATGTTACACTCAAGTCTTGTGGATGAAGCAATCTCTTAAATACATCAAGGTAGATTAAAAATAATCTATATCTATTCTTTTTGATAATTCAAGTGATATTAACATATCAAATAATCTAGTGATGTATTCTAGAACCAAGCACATATCAATCATCACTTCTTAAGAGAGAAGGTTGCAGATCAAGAGGTCATAATGGAATATGTGCCAACTTAGGATCAAATTGTTGACATATTCACCAAAAATCTTCCTAAAGAACAATTTGAGTATCTAAGATACAAATTAGGAGTGGTGGATCCTACATCACATCACCATATCCTAGTGATAGGGCATGAGTCTAGGAGGAGGATCATAGAAGCTTTGTTAATCCTTGGAATAAGAGAGAAAAGGAAACTCAAGTATGAATACTTTTTCAAATTTATAATGAGTTGATGGTTGTAAATTCTTTGAAAAACTCCTTTATTTAATAAATATGGAGAAAAAATTGGACAAATAGTGAGAAACTTGGAGTTCCTTTGCCATTGATGTCAAAGTGGGAGAAAAAGTGTAAATGCTCTCTATAAAAGTTTGAAAGAGTAGAGCATGTGTCTAAGTTGATTTTAGGAAAATGTTCCATTGCTTAAAGGGGAGCAAGTTTGAGAAGGAATAGAGTATTATAAGATTAGAGCATTTAATTTTCCATCAATTCAAAGGGGGAGATTATTGGCCATATGATTGTCATTGATATCAAAAGAGGCATTATAGATGTGATTGATGTCAAAGGATCAGGCAAGATTGATTGAGATAAGAACATGTTTTAAAGTTACATAGTGAAATGTTTTCATGCTTTTAAAGAGAAAATTTATAAACCATTTGAGGAGTAATTAATAGAATATTTGTTATGGGTTTTTCAATAACATCTAAAATATATGGTCCACAGGTTTAGTTGAGAAGAAATAAGCTCAAAATTGATTTATTTTTGCTCTCAAACATTACAAGGTTTCTTAGTTAAACCCTAAGGGTTTAAGACATGGAATTCATAGGCATGTTCTATTTTAAAGTTGAATAGATATAAATAATAACTAGTTACTTAAGTTATATCCTAAGTCCTTGTCATCATTATGTAACCGACACCTTCAACCTAGTTATTATTAGCTCAAGAAATGATCAAATACTTTATATTTCCTAAGTAGTAAAATTAATATTTATCCTAGTTCGATCAAGAGTTAGTGATTAATCATATGTTGAAGATCTGATGAAGTGTAGAAAATTTAATTTGTCAAAGGCACCTACAAGTAAATGTACTAGTGACAAGTGTCATAATTTTGGAGTTTACACAGTAAATCTATAAATCAATTTAAAGTCAAATAAGTGGTTTAAAATCAAATAGTTAAGGATTAACATGATAATTCTAAGTGTCACAAAAGTAGGAACTGATAGAAAATGTGTAGAAGGAACATGAGGATGCTAAGTGTCACATTCATAGGATCTTGTTAGAGATAAAGTTGATCTTGTCAAAAGATCAAATGGTGAGTGTGTGATCATGGAATGAAGATATAATAGAGTGAATGGACTCAATGGGATAAAGTTATTGATGTTTAATTACATAGAGGTGAGTGAAATACCAAGTTACTTTGATGAGATCAATGAAGCATATTCATTCCAAAGTCTCAAGAAGAAATGATATTAGACCAAGTCGTTAAGGTTTAATGAAAAATAGAGATAAAGTTTGTGATACTTTAAATATATAACTTCACATGGGAGCTCAGATCAAAATACCCAATGAATTAATTTAAAATTTGAAACATTAAATCTTAGAAGTGTACAAGGATCCAACAGAGAGTGTGAGCCTATCAGCACTTGATCTAAGAGATTCATTTTAAAGTTGAGTAAATGGACTGTGGATTATCAGATCTTGGCATGAAACCTAAGATCAATGGTCAATATTTAAATATTTGTTCATCACAACACTCAAGTAGAGAAACATGCAGGAAAGATGCATTATATGACATAGATAATAATATAGATCACTATGATTGATCTAAATTATGTAATATGACATGTGCATCAAAACCAAAGCCCAATATATGCTAAAAATAGTAATGAGATAAATAATCATTGTGGTGGATCATGAATTCATGGTGATGGAAACTTTTGTTTAATAAATATGAATTGAGTCTAGAATAGCATGATGTGTTAGAAAACAAGTGTGAACACAGAGAAGATGTGAAACCTAGATCAAATGCTTATGTATGTCATCTAGGATAGAGGCAAATGTTATTGAATAGAGTTGAATTAAAAGAGAGGTAGAGAGGAAGAGGCTACTAAAGTGGTTGAATTATGTAAAATAGAAAATATAAAGACACATAAGAAGAGGGGCAGAGTGGAAGAGAAGAGAGAGATGAAGAGTAGAGTTTGAGCAGTTATAGAATAGACTTATAACAAAGAATTGGAATTGGAGTCATTTTATGAATCAATTTTATAATATGGAGTTATATCTCCATAATAAATATGATTGGTAGGTGCCATCATAAGAGCTAAGTTGGTACTTAGTAGGGATTTGGTTCTTCCTTAGAGTAGGTTCTCTTAAACTAGGGGATTAGTGTCTCCTTAGAGTCAGTGCCCTTAAATATTGTAACCAGTGAGGTTTTGATTATAAGGCTAGATTATAATAGTAGATTCTAGTAGCTATTTCTCACTATGGTTTTTCCCACATTGGGTTTTCTATGCATACATATGGTTTTGTGTCTATTAGTGTGTATGTGATCTCTACATATGTTTTTTACCTACATTAAAAGTTTGAAAAAGGACTAAGTCAATCTACTGATTCACCCCCTCTTAGTAGATATTTGTGTTCTAAAATTAGTATGGTTATTTGATAATAATATCACTTCTTTTCAAGTTTAAACCCACCAAGGTTCCTTTCTATCCTTTTTCTTTTTCCTTACAGTCTTTCTTTTCATAGTTTTTAGTCTTTAAAATTACCCTTATACAATCAACTAGATTGACCTTATCAACCTAGTTCTACATATTATGTGTTATCTAGATAGCTAGGTCTACTCTATCAACCTTATTAATTTTTAAAATTTTTAATTATATAGTACATAGGTGATACTATCAACTCTATTATGTATTCTGTGTATACACTATCGATCGAATCGATACTGTACCATGTTTCAAAGTTAGAATTAACCCTTATATGCTAGTAATTGGCTCACACTTTCATTTCTTATTGATTTAATGCCTAGAATAGTTCAAATAGTATAATTAGGTGGTTTTCAATATATCAGTTAGTTTCACTATTTTCTATTTTATACACACACTACCAAATCACTAAATATTAACAAGAACTTTAACAATCATCTACCTAAGACCAACCTACTTAGATTTCATCACCAAGGGGGAAGCCAACTTGGTTTTTTGGCCAAGTATAAAAACATGGTTAATGGTATATTATGGCTAAGCACTCGACACCCTTATTAATATGATATGTTAAGTGAGGGGGTAAGCCCAAATACCAAGCCTATACCATTGCCAATACATATCCCTTTCAGCCCAAATGTCCTAGAACTATTCTTAGATTGATTTATAGTTCCTTGCTTACATCTAACTTCTTATCACATTTAAAATAATATTATACTAATCTAACAACATCCAGGTTGACCACTTAGCTAGATTTTAATTTCCAAGTTGATTGCTTGCTTTTTGCTCAATTGCATGTTGTATTGAAAAAACTTGCATTAGCCAATGTTGGTTTAAAGTTTTGTGTTGTGTGCCTTAATTGGATCAACCTCATTGATCCAATTGATAATTTTTTTCCCTTTAGTTATTTCTTTTCAAAATACTTATAAAATTATTCTTGGCTTAATACACGGTCATTTTAGTTAACATAGGCTATCTAGTTCCTTGCTTACATCTAACTTCTTATCACATTTAAAATCATATTATACTAATCTAACAACATCCAGGTTGACCACTTAGCTAGATTTTAATTTCCAGGTTGATTGCTTGCTCTTTGCTCAATTGCATGTTGTATTGAAAAAACTTCCATTAGCCAGTGTTGGTTTAAGGTTTTGTGTTGTGTGCCTTAATTGGATCAACCTCATTGATCTAATTGATAATTTTTTTCCCTTTAGTTATTTCTTTTCAAAATAATTGTAAAATTATTCTTGGCTTAATACACGGTCATTTTAGTTAACATAGTCTATTATAGGCTATCTAATTTTCCCTATTTGTTATACTTTGTCGACCTAGTCAACCCTATACACTTTTTTGACCTCTATTTATTGTCCTATGTTGACCCAATCGACCCTATACTATTTGAAAGACTTGATTTCTATGCTATGTTAACCTAGTCAACCCTGTATTCTTTATGTTACTTCCTATTTCCTTGATTTTGCATTTCTCTTACCTAGTTTTTTATCCTTTTCCTTCATCATGAATTTTCTATTTGAAGATAACATTGATTTGAATTAAACAAACATAATGAGTTTTACCAACCCTCATAAGGTCTCCCATACGTAGATTATGAATCCTCTCTTGGATGAAAGTAATGTTCATATAGCCATTCACATAACAAACTATGGGATATGTCCTCATTCCTTTTCATAGCATAATCCTCTCTTCTCACTATAATATCAACCCAAAATTGTGTATGACCCCCAAATTATCTTATTTATCTCAAAATTTCCTCAAAATCAAGGAAAGGATCCCTCTACCATTTACCATATTATGATTATTGTTCAATCCAAAGAGCCTCATTCACCTACTCCCATATTCTAAAATGGATTTGGAAGTATCACTTTATTTGATTCTTAGCCTCTTCCTTCGATTATGACCCCTTCTCATACCATGACCTCTTCTTATTTAACCTTTTTGACATCCATGCCTAATATATCCACTAATGTGGCATGTTCTATATCTTGTGGGCCTCTTAAAATTTCCACTATCCTTAATCCTTCTACTAATGTGTCATTTTATATACAAGGTAATCATGCTTATAGTGCTTCTTCTTATCATACATTAACTAGTCTTTCTTTTGCTTCACCAAATTTTTTTGCCACTACTACTTCACATTATCATAGTTCCTCTCAAGCTCCAATCAATACCAATAGTGGTACCCAAGCCACTAATACCAACTCTAATTCTTCAAATAATGCTAATAATGTTGATCAAACCCACCAATTATTTTTACAAACACTCAATCAAATGAATACCTTTAAATCTCATAATACAAATAAAATGATGAAAATGCAAAATCACCTTCTCCATATTCAAACTCATCCTCAACCAATGACTTGGGGCATGCATAATCAAAATTTTCCCCCTCCTCCTCTTCAAGAATCCTAAGGCAATATCATCCCTCAACCTCCTTTGGTCAACAAAACCATTAAACATCTTCAAAATTATCCTCTTACCACTCAAATTGATAATATTGATATATGATGTATCACCCTTATAATTTCTTATAATAGATTAACTAATCCTACCCTTCATCTTAAAACATTTGGAAATACTTATAAAGATTGGGTCAAATTGAACACCTTTGTCGATACAAATCTCTTAGCCAAAACCCTCACAGGTGATGCTTTAGATTGATATAATCTACTTATAACTCATTCCATTGCTACTTTGGAAGATTTAGTCAATGTTTTAGTTAAATAATTTCAAACTAATGATCTTCCCAAAAACACTTTGGCTCACTTCATAAATTTTAAGCATCTTGAAAATGAAACTACCCAATATTTTGTTAAAAGGTGGAATATTTTGTTAAACAAGTGTGAACATAACATGGTCAATGATAAACTTTTCCATATCTTCACTAATGATCATTTTACCAAGTTAAAATATCAGGTCTACACTCTCTCTCCACATACTTTGGAAGAGGCTATTTAACAAGCCAAACATCAAGATTTCCTTATGCATCAATTTGAGCCACCCCAACCTTCTACAGGTCCTTGTATTTTACTTAAAAATAAAAAATTTAATGCTACTAATGATAGTGTCATGGACTCTTATGATACCATTCACACCATTCATGCTGTCATTCCTAATCAATATTTAAAACTAGCTCCCCCTTCTCAACAATATACCAATCCTCATTTATCTTCACTAGCTATAATCAATAGTCTCAAACCCTTAACCTCAACTGAATTACTTAGGAATCTACCTAGTACTCTTCCACAAAAACTTGATCCTACTCATCCTATGAAATCTTAGTATATCCTAATAAGTTTTTCTAGTTTCATGCTAGTTTGGGTCATTCTCATGAGACCTGTAGGAAACTCCATAATTTAGTTATGGATTTTCTTCTTGGTCCTAATTTTTATCATGACTATATCATTTGAAAATTTCAACAAGCCTATGACATTGCTTTTAAGGCTCATGAATCACATACTAAATATCAAGCCTTAAATCAAGATAATGCTCATTTGGCTATCTACAAAGACCCTCTTCCTAAACACCAACCTAATCAAGATACCCAAGACAAGACTTCCATTTCCACCAATAATGTATAAAGTCTTGTTGACCCCACTTTTGAAGAGAATGTGGTTAACATGAATAATATATAAAGGGTGTTTGATTTTATCAATTCAAAACCTATCTACACTCCTTCATTATCTCAAACATTTTGTGTTATCCAGGATTCTTCTCCAACTCATTTAAATGAGCTGGGGAAATATGAAATTATAAATTTTGATGATCCAATTCCCAATTCCCCCCTTGGATAACACTTCTCATTTTATTTATATCATCCCTCCATCTTCTAACAATAATGATAATAAAACTTATACTAACACTTCTACCAATTATCAAAACCAACCTAAACTAACTGTTTCATCTTTATAACATAGTTCACAACCTTGTTATAAACCTTCTCCTTCTTAATAACAAAAATTCCAATGCACTTCAGCTTTGTCTATGTTGAATAAATAATGGACACTTCTCTTTCCTTAAAATTTCCTATTACTTATATTATTTTTGATGAGATTCTACTTCATGCAGATGATCCTCCTTTATTCATTAGTGTCCAAATAGGTGATATCCAAGGAAAACATTCATTGATTTATAAGGGATTTGGCACTTGTGTTTCCTCTCTTGATTTCATAAAAACTCTTAGATATCTTGAATACAAACTCAAGTCCACACACAACACATGCCAAAGATATGATTAAATTTAAATTCCTCATTTAGGTTGTGTGGCTTTCCATTACCATCCCACTTGTCACCATTCATGTGAAGGTGATGATATTTAACTTTCCTCTCTCTTATAATATCTTTATTATTAGGACATGGACTCATCATATGAGATAAGTTGCTTATTTCACCTACTAATATGTTAAATTCCCTCATAATGGATCCATTTATAAGATTCAAGGTGTCACTAAACCTTAGAATTTTGAACAATTCCAAGACTGTGGTGTTTTCAAGATTCCTACTCTTGAACCTTTGCCTAATGCTCCATTTTATGAGTCTTAACGCTTCAATTTTACCATCAATTTCATTAGAGGTTATAATGGTCAAACTAAACTCATTAGGAAAATTCCACCTAACCTCTTAGACTATGATGATGATGAGATTGATGAGATTAACTTAAAGATTAAAAGTTTTGATCTCTGACCTCATCTCATCTTGTAGCTTCAAGCTTAGTTTCAACCTCATTCTCGCAAACCTCCTTGTGATGACATTCCAATTATCCTAACTAAGACTCAACATTCTATTCACCATGCTTCATCAGATGACAAAGTCATCCCTACGTGTAGCATTAATATTCACACACTTAACTACGATGATGTTTTTCCCTTAGATGATTCATTCTTAGGTGGTCTTGTTTAGGCCTATGATGTTGATCATATATATTATCATTATTATTTATTTGAGTCTTTTTATGTATCTTCATGTATTCCCTCATTGATAGTTCCTAATTTTACTATCATTCCCCTTTATTTTAGGGTATATATAGCATCGACACCTCCAATTTTAGAGTAACCTCAAAATATTATGCTCATGGATCATGTTATGGCTGGGCCTTACCACTTTTCTAGGTACCCTAACCCCTGTAGCCTTCTTATCCTTAAGATGCATAATATCCTTATTCAACCTTTTATAGATCTTGACCCTCCCTCATTGGAACTCACATTGGATCCCATTCTTACTCTCACTATAGTTTATCTTATTCATTCTCCTATTATAGTTGAGCTTATTCGTACTCCCACTGTTACTGAGTCTATCCCTACTTTTGATAGCATTATTCCTTCCATTGAGCCTAGTCTCATTCCTTCCCCACCTTCACCTTCTCTTGGTGATGGTTTGCTTCCTTTACCTCTGATGGCTCCATTTCCCACCAAATGGGCTGATGAGTCTTCTTAACCTCCTACTTCTATTACACCTCCTCTCATGAGTACTTACACTAAGCCTACTCATAGTCATATCTGTTACTTCCATAGATATGATAATAAATTTTCCACAAATTATTATAATCTATAACAGTATATTAATAATTTAGATCATTCTTCCCCTTAGTCCTCAAATAAATCCATACCTCCCTCAAATTTACTTCTTGAATATATGCCTAAGTATGGAGAGGTGTATTTTCTTTTGCACCAATATGGCATGCATCACACCAATCATTGTTGCACCCTTCAACAATACCTTAAGGATCATCTTATAGTTATTGATAGACCTTCTAATATTCCTCCCATAGGTCTTTCTCACAAGAAGGCTAATCTTTATTCTCCTATTGTTCCACATCTTTTAGTTCCATCCCCTCCTATGGTCTATTCATCACCTTCTATAACTCTATCCATGATTGCTTCACCTATGGACCTTCCCTCACCTATGGACCCTTCTCCACTAGTTATTCATAAATCTCTCATAGATTTCATTCCCATGCATTCTCCTAAGCATCCCTTTCCCAATTTACTTCCTTAGCATGATCCATATATCATTCCTACCTTTTCTATTGAGGATATTAAACAAGAAGTATTTTCCCAATTTTCACTAAAGATAGCTGAGACATTAGCAATAATTTGTATCTAGCTTCATAGAGATATATTTGATGTTCTAGATAATGTGTGTGGGTATATTTACTAGTATTTATGAGCACATGCATGGTGATTTTTCATTTTAATTTGGATTTGACTTGTGTTCCAATTTTATCTTTATCTATGTATTATACCATTTGACATTGTGTCAAATTCTTATTTATCTTACATGGTAATTCTAATTTTGCATCCTATATTGCTTATATTATCATTCATGATTTCTTATGGTTGTCCTCTTTATCATTTTTTTTCCTTCTTAAATTTTATTTATTTAAAATTCCCTTATTGTCTCTTTATGATTGTTTGCTTTCTTACCTCTATTTTTCATAGATAATTATCATTGTGACTTGGTTATATAGACCTAGTTCCCTTTAGTCATTCCATATTACCATGTGATTAGTTACTAAATAATTAATTTAATTATAATCTCCTTTCATCGGTCCACTTTGGATCTCCTTCTTCCCTTTCTTCATTTCTTGTAAACTAAGCATATACATGGTTGAGACTTGAGATAACAAGATGGTTAATTATCAAGCCCAATTGTTCTATTAAGTCTTTTCTTTGGTTAGTTATCTTCCTTTAGACTAAGCCTACAACTCATTCATGTGTATCACTTTATCTCTCATGATTAGTCATTCCAAGCCTGTATGGAGGAGGAATCTTCAAAATCCTTAAAAACATTTAAAATCTAAATAATATAATAAAAGGAAATGATAAAAAGGGCAAAAACATTTCAAAATTCTTAAAAGTTAAATCACACCCAAAGAAAATTCCAAAAACATCTCCTTCTAGTCAAAGCTCAAACTCCACAATTGGCCTCAAGATAGAGCTAAGGCCCATTGGGGTATGATAGGCCAGTATATTAGAAAAGGAGAATAAAATATCTTAGTGTTACCTACTTTCTCACATAAGTACCCAATCTTCATAGTAGACCAATGACTCTATAAGGGATCTTTAGGAATAGGGAACATATCATGGGAAGGTAGGTCCATTTTAATTTTCTTGTACCCATCTACCTTCATGAGTTGATATTAGTAGCACACTTATTTTCTTATAAGTATTTGTGTTTATAGCTAAAAAGTTTCCTTTGTAAATTGATGGTGATTATTCACTTAATGTATTCTCATGTCCTTAGTATGCCTCCTATCTCCTAAGGTCTTCTCATAAGATTCCTAAGTTATGATTTTTACATTCCCTTTTCACTCCCTACATTCCTCATATTTCCTCTTGATAAATATTGTTTTATTGATTGATCACTCCCCTTGGGATTCCATTTTTGAGTTACATTATAAAACCATGGATATGAATTGGTATTCTTCATAAATTACCACAATTTTGCCTTCTTATTACCCACATCCTTTGTTACCATATTTTCACATTTTTCTACCACATTGGTGTTCCATTTGTGAGTTGTAGTGTAATACCATGGATAGGACCTAGCCTTCCTCACAAAATTTTCCAATAATACAAGTCACAATCAAAATTACATGTGTCAAATATGAGATAAGATGTGATTGATCATAAAGTTACACATTATTGACATGATTCCTAGCTTGATTTAGTATGTTTTAGGCTTCATTTTTAATTTTTTTTTATCTTATTATTTTCCAATTGCATGTAAGAATCCAACCATTTATTTAAATATTTCATACTTCCCATCTTGAATTATTGTGATAAATTTAAGACCCAAATTTGGCTAATTTTTTTTCCTCTTATACTTCCCAACATGATTTAGTATGATTGAATAACTTAATTTATTTGTTTTTATACCATTTGTTTATTTATGTGAATTCCATTTTATTACATTATTTCTATACTTCCTAATGTGATCTAGTATGATCTTGTTCTAATTTAGTGTTAAAATTTTATTTTAGTTTTTTAAAAAATTCCTTTTTATCATCTTGTTTGCCACCCTTTATTTCTTTATACTTAGTCATTTTCTTGTTATTACACATTTCCCAACTTGCAATAGTGTGTAGTAAATTTTTGATTGATTATATTTTACCAATTCCTTTTTTCTTGTTTCTTTTTAACCATGCATGTGTCTTACATAAATTTAGAAAATAAACCACACCTCATATATTTATTATAGCATATACAAATTTGTAAATACATGTGCTAGAAAGAAATATATCCAAAGAATCAACAACCACAACCATAGTGACAACACATACAATCAATATCCAAAATGATCGATATATATATATATATATATATATATATATATATATATATATATATATATATATATATATATATAATGAGTTTTCATACAATAATACAATCATATACAAGACTCTAGTTCTATGGTTAGGCCCCATCCTACCTATTTCATGGATTAACCACACTACCCATCGATGCCTCAGTCTGACTCTGCATAGAATGCTCTAAAAAGTATATTCAATATCTTAATCCTAACACCTTCTCATATAGATGAGTTACCTGACTCTAAACCTATGGCAAGTAGGCTAGGGTCACCATCTATGTCACTCTCTCCTACTCTTATACTTATGACATATAGTTCATGGTCATTACATGTATCAATCTCTCCTGGGTATGTGCTTGTGTTATCTATGTCAATGTAGCTAGATATGTAGCTCTCTCCTTAACTAGGCCCTAACATGCCCATGTCTCTCCTTCACCCATCTATATTAGTGGATAAATCCCCTATCTATGAATTTTTAGTTGCCTTGTGGCCTCTCCAACTAGTCTAAACTAGCTCAACTGAGTTGGGGTAGATGGTACCCTAAGATCTACCAATGTAGTGGGGTCATACAAAATTAATGCCTCTTCTTAGACATCATGGAGTGATTCACTCACTAGGGACCCCCTTATAATCTCCTCATCCTCTATCAATCCTACAAAAAGTAAACTAGATAGATATTAGATCATTAATATATCTCAAAATGTATATATCTCTAGTATATCACAAGTAAAATTTAAAACAACATTTAACCATATTTTATTATCTATGTGTATGTCAACCACTACTATCTTGCCATTTTTATGACCATTGAGCATGGTCTCCCATTTTGAGTGGCCTCCAAAAACATCCTCTATTGTTCATCTCTTAAAAACAAATCCTAAAGATGCCACTCATACTTATACCAAGATGTACTTGAGTGGTCTCTCTATAGTCTAACTCTACCCTAGCTCACCTATTATGTCATCTGAGACATTTAATATCTCTCATATCTCTTATTCTTATTGCCTCTCTTGATGTCATGTCCTTGATGGTCACTACTCATCTCACTATGGATTTGGTAATGGCACCTTTGGTGCTCTTGCCTCCACCCTCATCTCCTCACACTCTATTGCCTATCATGCTCAACTAGTCCATGGTCTCTCTCAACATGGTCTTAGCATTATCCTCATCATTAGTGGCCCCAGTCCTCCTCTCCCCCATGGATATATAACATGCTAGGATAAAAATGTGGGAACCACTATTGGTGCCACTAGGTAAGGTAAGCCCATCTATCTTGACACTTGTGCTACTATATGTGGCTCCATCCACAAGGTATAATGCCCTATCACCTCTATTCATGCCAAATTTGGTATAATTATGTCCTAGTTAGGCTATTTAGTAATGATGTGCCCATATAGATGCCATTCTATATTTTATTTTCTCACTATCCATAGTGATGGTACGTGGGACATGGCCTATGCTACTCAGTTTTATCTCCATCTTTGTACTTATGGTGACCTATCATCAATCACATGGGGTAAAAAAATTGGTTGATACATGAAGAACCTCTCATAGATCCATTCCATAAATAATATGATCAGTCTAATAGACTTATACCCTTTCAAAAACACTTCATACATATCATGTATGAGTTGTACCTAGATGACAGATCCCATGTCATATATCATACTCTCTACTAATATCATTTGACTCAAGGCTATCATGAAAATTGGTTCCTTATCATCTAACTTATGATGCAACACTCATGTTATCACAAGCTATATCACAACCTTATGGATATATATAACCTATGATGTATACACATCAAACATGATCATCATTTGACCTAAGTATATCCTATTCAATCTTGTAGCCCATACAGCTAAGGCTTTCCTCTCATTATTATCAGGTATCCTAGTAGCCATAGGTGTCACTACTATAAGAAATCCTAGGATGACATGCACATCCTCCAAGGTTATGCCCATCTCTATAATATCTCTCCACCTCCCACTTGAAGGTGTTAGTCAATCATTCCTAGCATCCTAAGAACATAACTAATAGATCTGAGCTCAGGGGTATCCTACACATCTATCTTATAACTCCTAGGCTTATAAATATTAGTCTCACTCTATCCTCTATCAAAAAGCACTCTAATAGATATGGTAACCATGATGCATCTACCAAATGCTATAATCTCAATTGCCCTTATAATTAGGAAATAACAAAAGATGTATTAGATCCTCCATGTCATGTATAGTCAAAATACATTATTTTTAAAATTTTAATTAAAAAAATCCTAAATCTCTTTAATTTATTCATTAAAACCTATCTTTATCATACTTTACACTTTTTATCCCTTAGTTGGTCATTTTGGATCATTTTATCACTCTTTTAGTCGCTTGAACGCATTTTTATACTATTCTAATTCTTTGATCAAACTAGTTTGACCAAAATTTCTCTATTTTTAGTTTGGCTGAATTAAAAATCTAAGTTAACCCTCTTATTTTCCTCCCATTAATACTACATTTTCATACTAGGATTGTTATGCTCAGTTAGCAAACTATACTAGATCGGTAGTCTATAAAATATATAGGGTTAACACATACCTATTGGGATATTAGTGTGGATTTTGTCATTTTGTAGCCTACTAGGTCAACCTAGTTATTTTTCCCTATTAACCCCTTACATTCTATGAAATAAGTGCCTTTTGGTAGTTATTTCTCCAAACCCTTCAAACCTATTTCCATAATTGTTTTTTCCTACCCATAGTACCTGATTTAGTTTCATTTTGATGTCTAGAAAAACTTAAAAACACAAATTTATAAAAATACACTTAAATCACTATAATATTGAAAAACTAGCTTGAGATTGTTAGTTTCATACCTATCCTACACTTGTTTCTACTTTTGGGGGTCCCTCTCACCTAGTGTGTCATCTCCTTACCATCCTTGCTCATTTGATCTCTCAGAGGTCTTTTTCTCTCCTTCACAAGTCAAAAATAACAAATGACTTTCATTTCACCCTATTTAAAATCACTTTTCAAAATCTAAATCTTTCAATTATTATCTATTAAATTCCTTATTTTTATTATATCTTTGTTTTTACTCATCCATTTTTCAAACCATAAAATGTTCTAGAATCATGATGACATAGAGAATCATTTCCACTACTATATGCCTATCTTCCATTTTTTTATTTTTGGCTATTTTCTGTAGTAACTTCTACATGTTTGCCTAATGTTATTCACATTAGATGCCTTCACTTCTCTTGTAGTCTACTTCTTTGTCTATAACACTAAGTTAAGACAAGTATGTGTATTTCAATTTTGTCCTTTTGTTTATCTTATTTGCTACTTACTATACTTTACTTAGCATTAGTGTTATGTGTTATCATTTTCCATTTCTTGAATCAAAATCTTGTGTTGCACTCACATGACACGTGATGAGATTTGAGTGGGGCATATGTATACACATAATATTTTAAAACTTTTATGAATTACTAACACTTTGTATCTTACAGGAACCCATCGAGTCTCAATATTTCTAAGTGTATACCCTAAGGGGTGCATCGAGAAAGGGGTGGGTAGACCATTGGTGCTTCATAAGATTGTTGTCCCTTTTGCCACTTGTTATCTATATAATTATATCATAAAATCATTAACCCTAAGCTTATTCTTATCTATTTTACCCATTCCAAGCATTTTATACATTTTATCCTCTTATTCCTCACCTAAATCATATTTTGTCAATCGACTATACGGGGTCAACCCTATACAGTTTTGAGGTATTTTTCACCTATGAGATAGTTCACCTTTGGCCAACCTAACTCATAACCTCGTGAATTATTTTCCTAAATTGTGCTAGGTTGATTGGGTTGACCCTATCAGCTAGTATTTTTAGAAGGGTTTAGGGTCAACCCCACCAATAAGTACAATTTCATTTCCATCATTTGATAAGAAGAAGTGAAATAATAAGAGTGAATGAAAATTTGCTTATTAACCATTCTACTTGAGGAATAAAGATAAGGGTTCATTACTTTATTCAGACATATAAATATTATCTTCTAGGTAAGTCTTTTGGATGCATTGATAGGCTATGTATCTTAGATTTGATTTGTTTTTATCATCCTTACATACCACAATAACCTCTTTTGATGCACCTTGGTCAAGGGAGAGATTAAGGCTTGACGGGTTCATATTTAGAGGTAAGTATTCCTAAATTTATTTATCCTTTGTAAGAGTATATTGATATATATTTATGCTTCTCTACCATTTATTACAATTCCATATACATTGATGTGAGTATATGTCTTCTATTTATGTTTAGTTTTATTTTTTCTAACCCTCACTTTGTGACAAAAGATTTGGTGAGCATTAGATTAGATTTAATTTACTTGTTATTAGTTTAGGTGAAATATCAAAACCTAAGACCCCCTTAGGGTTATTATTGGATTGTGGTAGATTGGAGGCTTTGGAATCCTCCTTAACATGGTGTACTATGATAAATGATCCCCTAATCAAGTCTAACAGATCACCATATCAGTCATGGTCCCACCTAACAAATGCGTTCCCAATTGGAAGTGTAGTTATGCTCTATCTTCTTCAAGTTAGGATTAATTTATAGACATGATGCATTTATAATTGCATACAGTATGTGGAAAGGGGTTTAGTGTATAGGCTCGATAGGTTCTATCCTAACCTTCATTTCCTACATCACTGGATGTCTATTTCATGGTGGCCACTATTATAAGGTAGTTTAGAATTATATCCATGTACCAATTTTTTTTATAGTTATTTATTCTTTTGTATATTGTAATAAGATTTTTTAAACCAATTGTTGGATCCTTAATCATCATCTCATTATTTATGAAACCCTAGTTTCTAGAATTTAATCCTTTAGTTGAAAAAATCTCTCACAAACCCATCAAGATGTAGATACCTTATCTTCCTCTCTAGTTTTGGTCAAAGTCTAGATTGGTAGCTATTGGGAAAACCATGGGAGTATTGATGGAGATTGATGTCTCTTCTTTGAATTTTTCCCAAACTAATTTTTTCTAGGTTCTTGTTTCTCTAGATATTTCCCGAGACTTATTTGAAATGATCGAGTTGAAATTTAAAGATAGATGTTAGTCTCGAACCCTTGATTATGAGGGTCTTCCCTTCAGGTGCAAAAAGTGATTAAAAATTGGTCATATTTTTATTCTTGCCAAAATTCTAAGCATAATGTGGCCTCTTCATGGTAAAAGGATGAAAGTGAATATCTTATCACTATGTTTCCATAAAATGACCTTGTTTTGCCATCAAAAGTGGTTCCATAAGTCCTTGAGGAGGAGGAATCAAAAGTAAGTTTGGTCAATATGGTATTGACATCATAGTTTTTAGAAGATATTGGATCAGTTGTGATTAATAATAAGGTTTTAGATAGAAATAATAAGGATTTTAGAGGCTTGTCTATGTATAGTTGTATCTCTCCAAATATGGATTTAGGTTCTTTGATTAAATAAAAAAAATGGATGGTAGTAAGAAATAAGAAAAAAGGTCATTTCATACTCAGATCTCCATCTAGGATTCTTCACTCACCCAACAAAGCAAATAAGGTTGAAACATAGCATTTTTTAGTTTTAAGCCTTTGTAATTTTTGATATTTAGTGTTAAATTTGAAGTATTTTTTTAATACTTTTTGGTTGTTCATTTTGACTAAAGTATGTTGTCTACATGCCTTGATGGTTTTAATGCTAATCCATGCCTCTTTGGTTTTTTTGAGTATATTTTGTATTGGTAAGGGGCCCCATAAACCTTGAATCGACTAAGAAAAACATGATTCTTACCAAAATTTTAAGGCAATTCATATTACCCATTATTTTGATGATTATCTTAGTGATGATAATTTAGGTTATCACACAATTCATGAATTTATTATTGATGATGAGACCATCAGTAAATAATACCATTTTATCTTTCATAAATCATGTTTTAAAGTGGACTTAGATGTATTTTTAATAACTTCTGCTTATTTTGAATGAAATATGGGATATATATTTGGTTTATTATTTAGGATTTATTGTATTCTACATTGTTGTTATTTTATAACACGTTCTTAGATAATATATTCCAAATTTTTATATATCAACTAAAATACATCATTAATGAAAATATCAAAATTTGAAGTTCTAAAATACCAAATTGAGGACAACTTTGAAGTAGATTCAAAGATCATCATTAGCTCCAAAGTCACATATAAATCATCTATACATTATTTTAAGTTGAATTTGAGATATATGGACCAATGATGCAATATCATCTAAGGCATAAAATTAACTTTGCATCAACCAAAACCAAGTTGTGTGTTTTTGTTTTAGTTTGTTTATTGTGTTGGCATGTGAAGGCGTAAGACTAAAATATAAAGGTTGTGAGAAAGAATAAAAAATTCATAAAAAACATATCTATACCTAAATTATATTGCATATATGTAATCCTTTATAAAAATTGTGAAAATTTAAAAAAAGAATCATATTTATCTGAGTCAGTATGAAAAAGTTATGATCATTTGAAGCTATCTCTAGAAATATCTATTTTGGCTCTAAAAATCATCAGTTTGGCTTTAAAAGTCACTATAAATCATCTAAAAAGGTTTTAAAATATGGAACATGAAATCAAAGAAATATAGAGATTATTTTTATCTATTTTTGTTGAGATTATTCTATAAATATATTCATAATATTTCTAAAATAAGGTATTTCTAAAGAATGTAAGATGTTTATAGTATTCCAACTACTATGAATATCTCAAACATAAAATTATTATAAGATACTAATTTTTTCAAGATCATGATTTATTCTCTCTAATAAAATCAAAAGTTTTTGGAAAAAAAATTTATTCACTATTTTTGAAGCATGTAGCATCTTAGTCTTGTACACTTGGAAAATACATATCATGGATGTACCTTTAGATTATAGACATTTTTTTATACCAATATACTTACATACACTATCTCTCTATGCTAAATGCTTATCTCTTAGTCTAACCAATGTTATTATGATGAATTAAACCTTCCATCTTGCCCAAAATGTTATAAAATTTCTTATTTCCCATTTTTTCAAGTTATAGACCTGCACCTATTTTATAACTACTTAGACACTTGCATCCCAATTAGACACTACATCAACACAAGTGTCTAGTGCCCTAAAGTCACCAAATTAGAAAATATAAATATCTTAAGAGATGATCTAGGTGATTTAATGTGATATATTCTCTAAAGCGATTGGTATAAATATAAGATTAACCCTCATTCACTCCTCACCTTGAAAATACTTAAAAAACACATAGTAACTTAGAAGGTAACTTACCAAAATCATTCTATCAATCACTCAAGTGAGAAAATATTCCCTATTTTCTTGTATTTCCATATTAATCATAAGGACAACACATCTATAGGTCTAAATTACTGAAGGAACATACCAAGAGCTATATTTTCTAAGTTACAAACTAGGTCACTATTATACTTATCATGCATTACATTATTAACACACAAGACAAAAACTATTTGAGAGAACTACATAAGCCTAAGGCCCTCTTTGGATTAATGGCTATGTAGGCAATACTCATTGACAGAGGGATATTTGGGGTAACTCCACACCATGTGCACACTAACCCATTTTCCCACAACCATTATGAAGATGTAGAACTAGGGTTTTCTCATTTTACAAGGAATGATAGTCCATGACCCAAATCTGAATGCACCAGATTAAAGGTGACACAAAACTCATAAGCATCTAGGTGGTCACATCTAGTTTTATTAGGTATTATGTATTAGACACCTTCATCTAAGTTAAATAGTAGCATTGACATAGCCATCCCAGGTTGATGCAAGTGTCTGTAGTTACAAAGGTAAAATTTATAGAATAAACTATTGTATAATTCAGATCCAAATATGTATTACCATTAAAAACTAGCTAAGTATCTTATTTTTATTATTATTGAGATATCAGGCATAGTTACACTTTCTATCTTTAGCATCTAAGTATAATAAATTTAGTATATGTTTTATCTAATTTTCACAACTAATTCACCTAATCTAGAGATAATATACCACCCCCTTGACCTAGGTTATCTCTACCCTTTTAACCTTAGATGTCCCACATATAAATTTTAGGGTTAAACATTTAATGAACTTAATTTATATGAATTCAATTTTTTTGTAGTTCTTAGGGTTTTTAGTTAGATAGGGTTTTATATTATTGTATTTTTTCATTTTCTAATTATATTATTTTGAATGCAACTAGGCATAGCCCTAAATTGGGTGATGTGCCTATTGAACACATTGAGCTTCCCCTCATACCACCTGAGATGTATAAAAATAATGAGTAATATAATACTATGAATTATGATGATACCAATGTTGATAATTCAAAACCTATTGATGAGTTTATCATATAATAATATTATGATAATGAAAACTATGAGTCTAATGAAACCAATGAACATGAGCAAATAGATCATGATTAGGTGAAAGCTATTGCATTGTTTCATGAGTTTATTCATTAAAACCTAAAAGATATTGATGAAATTCTAAGAGACATATTTGAAATTAAAAATGAAAAATGAAAAACATATATGAATAAGAAATTACATATATTGATCATGTTATTTGAGCTATGAGTCATAACCATATATCAACAACACTTCCTTTGAACACATTACCACTTCATAATTCTAGTGGGGTAATGGGATATGTATTTCAACCTTTGATCCATTAAACTATGATTTCCACATCTTATATGATAAATATAAATATTTCAACCTAATTTCCAATGTCAATGACTGTATCTATGTAACTTATGGGTACACCTCCTTTGGTGAATTCTCAATTTTCCAACCTAAAGACCAAGCAGTGTAATATCTTGTCCAAATTATAAAAATTTACAAAATAAGGTTACAAATATTGAAAAAAGTTATATGAAATAACCTTATGATATTTATTCACAAGAGGTGTTGCATAATCTTCTTTCACCAAATATATTTTTTCACCCCTTTCCATTTGGTTTTCTTTCACCTAAGTTCACATTTTATGATGAAAAGGGTGATCTTGAATAGAATCTTTGATTTATCTATGAAACATGACTTTATTATGCATATAATGACAAAATTTTAACCAAATTATTTCCAAGGATCTTAAAATATTATACTTTAAGGTGGTTATATGATTTACCAACTCAATCAATAAACACCTTTAAACCCATACAGATCAATTTTTGGCACACTTCTTTATTAACATTATTTAAAAGGTTTATTAATCCCAAATTTAAAAAATAAAATAAGGAACCAATGAACCCATCAATAAATGTCTTGAGATAAAAAAAATGTTGGATAAAATGAATAAACCTATGGAAGATAAATAGCTTTAATATATTTTCAAGTAAAATTTACTTTCTCCTCTACATGAGTCCATTGTATTCAAAAAGTTAACATCTTTCAATTACTTATGACACATTGTTCATGATTATCAAATGAAACTTATCTCATTTAAAAAACCTAATTATGTATCAAATACACCAAATACATATACATATAATACCAAGTTTACTATCAAACTAGGTTATACTGTCAAACCTACTGAGCCTAGAAAATCAACATCCATAATGGTTAATGTGGTGTCACAATAACCTAATAAACTTTTCTTATCTAATTCACATAGAGAGAATTTATATGTTCACCTAAGTCTCATGGTTCATTAATCCCATGACTTGTAGAGTGTCATATTATATCTCTCCCTAATCATATATAAGTATATATGTGTATAAATTTACTCAAAGGGTATGATGTGAATGCTTATTGTGACTATAACTAAAGCCTTGGGCATTCTAAGAACATATGTTTTACCTTGAAGCATAAGATCCAAGACCTCATCGATGACTAAAATATTACATTTGATGATCCTCTAAAGGAATTAGGCTCAAAACTTGGATAATCACAAGCATAAAATATTTAATAATACTTTGAAAAATCATTAAAATAAGGATCCAAAAGTGTAGATGGAATATAATTTTCACCCTCTTCCACCTCATAATGAACCCCCATCAGATGGTATTATTGGTACCTATGCATAGAGTACACCTATTATGGTTTAGAGACCCTCCATTACTTCCAATGACAATGATATCTGGGATGATGACTTAGATCTTTATTCCTTATTTATTTGAGCATACCCTAATCACCAAACTATACATAGTGTTATGATTGATAATGGTACAATAAAAAATGTTTGTACCATAATATTACTTACAAATTTGGGTTATACAAAACATGATTTACATATTTCAAATAGATTAGTTATAGAATTTGATGGGACCTCATAATAGTTGGTGAGATTGATTTACCTTTATATGTGGGTCCCACCCATGTGATTACTAACTTCTTAGCTATACCTTCCATGTTTGTGTTTGATATGTTATTAGGATGACCTTAGATACATACACTTTGCTTAGTACCTTATATAGTGAATGGGTGTGTTAAATACATTCATAGAAATCAATTAATTATAGTTTCTTGAATTCCATATAAATATCCATTTAAGAAAGAGAAATTTGTAACTAGTCAATTGGTTAACAAACCTTCTACGGTTAATCTTCTACAAAAGGGTAACTAATAGGAAATTCCATTTACCAAGTGGATAGTACTTGAGAAACCATTGTATAAAATATCCATAGTGGGTTCCACATAATCCTCATCTACTACACATCATATTTAGATATCCAAAGATCCCACACAAGTTACTATTACTCTTACTCCAAATAAACCACATAACACTTAATGATGAGTTCCATGAACCCTACTCATAATATTTATAATTTATAACCACAAAGTTTAATTTTACATATGTAGAGAATCATAATTACTACAATGTCAAATATTACACCTATACATGCTCCTCGATAGTGTCACTATTTCATTACACTAAGTTCTGGTGGGGTGATATATGTGAACATAATTTGGATGTAATCATACGAAAGCATTTTACTTTCACAAATTACACAAATACGAAAAAAATTAAAAAAACTTCAAAAATCCAAAAACATGTTCAACATTTACATATCCTATTAGATCCTTGGCATATATGCTGATAGTTCCATGTTGATAGATGGAATATCAATATTTCCTACATATGTTAGAAATATTTTCATTGATGTCAAAGGTCTAGTATTATTGGTGATAAAGGCCCCATTACATTTAATGTTATTTTTAATAAATATATCTTGGCTAATATGAGTTAATATTTATTTAATATTAATGAATATATTTTTGGTTGCATATGAGACAAAAGAAGGGCCCTTGGAGAAGTCGAAGAGCCATGGGGTAGAGACAAAAGAAGGATGGGATGCATTTTCCCATGAAGAGTCATCTTGGGGAATACCAAGAGTCACCAAGTGAAGACAAAAGGGTAAGGGCACAATTTATCATGAAGGGACACTTTGAGGAATATGAAAAGTCACCAAAGATAAGGACAAAAGTGGGAAGGACATTTTTGGTCATGAAGGGTCACCACATGACTTTTCAAAGGCTTGAATGGGAAGGGTCATCCAAGATTGGTGCCATTTTCCATGACGATTGAAGGGTCACAAAGGGGGAAGGCCAAAGGTCATTTGGAAAGCTATAAATAAAGGCTTGAGAAGCCATTTGTAATATGGTTGAGAGAGGTTGATTTGATATTATAATATCTATCTTAGAAGAGAAATTGTGAGAGATGAATAGTATTTGTTATATCTAGCTTAGAAGAGCAAAGGTGAGAGAGAGGAAAGAGATGTTGTATTGAACTATCATTTGTTGAGATAGCAACATTAAGAGATAGGTGTGTGGTATACACAAAGGGGTTAGTGATCCTATGGGTTGGTGCTCACAAATTGTTGCTAGGTTGGTTCTCGACAAAGGGGTTAGTGCTCCTGTGGGTTGGTGCTCACGAATTGTTGCTGGGTTGGTGCTCAACAAAGGGGTTTGAAGCTCCTGTGGGTTGGTGATCATGAATTATAGCTGGGTTGGTACTCAGCAAAGGGGTATGGTGCTCTTGTGGGTTGTTTCTCATGAATATACTTGAGATTGTTCTCCATGGTTTTTCCCACATTGGGTTTCCATGTTATATTTGGTGTCTCTCTCTATCTTGTGTGATGTTTATTGTTTGAGTTTTATTGCATATCTTAAATGTTTGATTAAGTAGAATTTGATAAAGGGAAAGTTTTATAAGATATATAATATACTGATTCACCCCCCCTCTCAATATATTATATGCTTAACAATTGGTATCAAAGTAGGTTCCTTTTTGAAAAGTTTTATAGCTTGAAGGTAGATTGGGAAAGCCCGATGGCTAGGTCATAGGAAGGATTTTATACAAATAAGGCACCTTTATTTGATGGAACAAATTATGCTTTTTGGAGCATGAGAATGAAGTTTTATTTGATGGCCCTTGGATTCCACATATGGAAAGTAGTGGTGGAGGAATATGAAGAGCCACAGACATCTAAAATTACTCCAGTAGAAAAATAAGGCAAGTGAATGTAATGCTAAAGCTTTAAATGTTATTTTATGTGGCTTATGTGAATCTGAATTTGTTAAAGTTATGCATTGTAAATCTGCTCATGAAACTTGGGTAAAACTTGAGAATATTTACAAAGGTGATGGAAAGGTTTAGCAAGCTAAGCTGCAGACTTTTAGAAGGCAGTTTGAAATTTTGAAGATGGAAGAAGAAGAAGATATAGCAAGTTATCTTTTGTGAGTTGATCAAGTCATAAATCAGATTCAAGGTCTTGGAGAAATGTTGGATGAGTCAATGGTGGTGTAAAGGGTTTTGAGATCTCTACCAATGAGATATGATGTAAAGGTTTTGGCAATCGAGGAGATGAAGAATTTAGCCAAGCTAAAGATGGATGAGCTTCATGGTATTCTCACGGTATATGAGATGTGGACAAAATAAGATAAACCCTCAAAAATAGAAGCAACTTTCAAGACATCAAAGAAGGAGAAAGCTAAGATTCAAAAATCAAGTGATAGTTCTAGTGATGATGAAGATGACAATGGAGCACTATTCATTTACAAGCCAAAAAGAGGAACAGGTAAATATCAAGGAAAATTACCTTTTAAATGTTTTAATTATGGAAAGATTGGACATTTTTTAGCTAGATGCCTAGATAAGGTAAATGATGATGAAGAATAAAAGCCTACATACAAGAAGAATTTCAAAGGCAAATCTAAGAAGGGTTTTGAGAAGAAAAGCTTGTATTCTAAGAATCCTAGTTCAGGTGAAGATAGTGGAGTCAGTGATTTAGAAGAAGAGATTTTATTCATGGCCATACATGAGGTGATCAAGAAGAAGAAGAGGAAGAAGTTGAAGTGAATATGGAAGGAGAGCTCATTTGTGCCTTAGAAGAGTTAGAAGTTGTTCAGAAGAAGAATCAAAGATTAAAGTGCCAGATCAAGAAAAATGAACAAGAGTCAAAGTAAATGATTGAAGATCTACAAGCACACTTTGAAGAAGCCAAGAAAAATGAAGAAGACCTCACAGTACAATTGGAAAAAGCAAGAAAATAATGTCAAAGGTATGTTATTGAAATTGCCTCTTTAAAAGAAGATATTAAGAAAGCAGTTAGTGATAAAGTAGTTAGTGATTCAAAATTTGAAGATAGCACTAACATGCTGAATAAGATATTGGAAAGTCAAAATGCATATTCAGATAAGACAGGGATCAGTTTTGAAAATAAAAATAGCTATGCTGAAGCTCTTACACAAGAGGAAACAAAAAGGGGAAAAGTGAAGAATACAGATGACATTCCAAATAGAGAAGGCTAGAAGGAACAAAGCTACAAAAGGTAATTAGGTCAGAGATATATAGACAGGACTTATTTCTATGGCTATTATTTTTATTGTAATGGATATGGTCACAAGAAATTATAATGTAGAAAAAGAGCTAACAATTTTAGAAATAAGGAGAAGGAAAGTCAAGTAGAGTCAAGCAGAAGCCACAACTCTTTTGCTCCTCTATCAAGCTTTGATGAAGAGACCATAGTATGCTACAAGTGCAACAACTTTAGACACATAGCTCGTTATTATAGAAGCGTGTTCGAGTTAGTCAAGAAGGATCAGAGCTTCAAAGCTCCATTCATCAAGAAGAAGGATCAGAATCTCAAAGCTTCAATCATCAAGAAGAAGGATTATAATCTCAAAGCTCCATTCATCATGGAGAAGGTTTAGATATGTATATGGTAGAAGAAACAACATGAAGATTCTATGATGGTTTAGACAACCCTGCATGTAAAAGGTAAAGATCAGCCATGGTTAATTGATAGCAGATGTTTGAGGCATATGATAGGAGATAAAAGTAAATTCATATCTCTAAAGAAGATCAATGGTGGTATAGTGAGATTTGAAGATAAAACCACTGCCAAGATAGTCAGAAAAAGTACTTTGAGTTTGGATTATGGTAGAAGTAAGACTAAAAATGTTTTGTATGTAAAAGGTCTTAAGCATAATCTGTTGAGTGTTAGTCAAATATGTGATAAAGGATATACATTAAAATTTCATAAAGAAGGTTGTGAGATTAGAAGAAAAGATTCAAATGAGTTGATTGTAGATGCTCAAAGGATAGGGAACAATGTGTATGTATTGTCAGATATCTTCTCAAAGGCACAATCAAAGGATACATTCAAAGATCGGCGAGAGGAGTTGGGAGTAATTTATATTACTTCCTACCATTGATGTTCAGCATCAATTAAGGGGGAGCTAAGTGTTAGCTCCAGGTAGGCCCTTTTCCATTGATGTCAAAGGGGGAGAATAACAGGTACATGTATAGGTACAAGTGCAAAAAATAGGTACAAAGAATAGGTATAGGTTGCTATAGTAAGGGGGAGTTATTGTAGGTTTTCAAATGACAAGATGTGCAAGTGATAAGATGTGGTAGTTTTAGGATTGAGGTTGCCATCAATGACAAAGGGGGAGATTGTTAGAAATATTGTCATTAATGTCAAAGGTCTAGTATTATTAGTGATAAAGGCCCCATTGCATTTAATGTTGTTTGTAATAAATATATCTTGGCTAATATGAGTTAATATTTATTTAATATTAACAAATATATTTTTGATTGCATATGAGACAAAATAAGGGCCCATGGAGAAGTCGAAGAGCCATGGGGTAAAGACAAAAGAAGGATGGGATGAATTTTCCCATGAAGAGTCATCTTGGGGAATACCAAGAGTCACCTAGTGAAGACAAAAGAGTAAGGTTGCAATTTCTCATGAAGGGACACTTTGAGGAATATGAAAAGTCACGAAAGATAAGGACAAAAGTGGGAAGGACATTTTTGGTCATGAAGGGTCACCACATGACTTTTCAAAGGCTTGAATATGAAGGTTCATCCAATATTGGTGCCATTTTCCATGAGGATTGAAGGGTCACAAAGGGGGAAGGCCAAAGGTCATTTGGAAAGCTATAAATAAAGGCTTGAGAAGCCATTTGTAATATGGTTGAGAGAGGCTGATTTGATATTGTAATATCTAGCTTAGAAGAGCAATTGTGAGAGATGAATAGTATTTGTTATATCTAGCTTAGAAGAGCAAAGGTGAGAGAGAGGAAAGAGATGTTGTTTTGAACTATCATTTATTGAGATAGCAACATTGAGAGATAGGTGTGTGGTATACACAAAGGGGTTGGTGTTCTTATGGGTTAGTGCTCACGAATTATTATTGGGTTGGTGCTCGGGAAAGGGGTTAGTGATCCTATGGGTTGGTGCTCATGAATTGTTGTAGGATTGGTGTTCGACAAAGGGGTTTGAAGCTCCTATGGGTTGGTGCTCATGAATTGCAGCTGGGTTGGTACTCAACAAAGGGGTATGGTGCTCCTGTGGGTTATTTCTCATGAATATACTTGAGATTGTTCTTCATGGTTTTTCCCACATTGGGGTTCCATGTTATATCTGGTGTCTCTCTCTATCTTGTGTGATGTTTATTGTTTGAGTTTTATTACATATCTTGAATGTTTGATTAAGTGGAATTTGATAAAGGGAAAGTTTTATAAGATATATAATATACTGATTCACCCCCCCTCTCAATATATTCCATGCTTAACAACATAAACATGTGTCTTACACATATTTTAAGTGGGATTTAGGTATACACATACCTGATCTATGCACTTTTGGATGTTGGGCTTTCCCTTTACTCACATCACCAGGATTTGATGGCATCCATCTTAATGATCATGATACATATATATCATAACATTATATGGTGACTTTAAATTATCATGTTTGAGATAATATATGTACTTACACGTGCATTTTTCCATACTTATATATTCACAATGTATTTGATATGTTGTGTACTTGAAATTTTTTACTAACACATATATCTAGGGCCTAGTATGCTATGTTTATGATGGTTTCTATTGATTTCATGTATGTACTCACTTAAGTGTCTTGACTTGATATTATCTTACTTATATGAGCAGTTGAATATGGTCCATTGTTTATGGCCCCAATGCCTTTGTTTTACTTTATAAAATTTGAATATGTCAATGCTTGTTGTATGTTGACATTTGCATTTGGCATTTCTTACTTTTGGGACATTTGAATAGGTCATGTCCCTTCAATTGTGTGGCATTTTATCATGCCCCTTATTGAAGTATCCATGGAAATTTGTATTTTAAGCTCTTTTGTGTGTGTTTAAATAATTTTTGAGCATGTATTATTACTATTTATATGTTTACATGATCAATATCACACATCTTAAGACATGATGCGATCACATTCTTCACACTTCAATGATATATTTATCGAGACATATTTCCTCTATTTGATACATGATACAATGATATTTTCCATGGTTATCTTATCCTTTTGAGGTAAGGTAACTACCATTTTATACTTTCCCTCACCTCAAAATGGGGGCATTTTATTGAGGCATGAATTACACATTACTTCCAAAATTCAAATTACAATGGGTGGGGCATGTTTTGGAAATATGTTCTCCACACTTACTTAGTACACAACATATCTAGATTATAATGGGGGCATGCCATGGAGGCATGAATTCCACATTGGAAATTATATCAGAGTTCATATTTATCCATATATTATGGTGGCATGTTCTAGAAACATGTTCTCCCCACTTATAAGGTTTTGAATTGACCAGATTACATAGTTATATGATTCAAATACACATTTTTGGAATAATTTTATACATTGGTACCATTTTTATACATAGTTTTTGCATGATACATATATAAGATACATATGCTATGCAAAGTGCACCTAATATTGCAAAATCAAATCAGTTTTAAATTATAAATACTTTTAGGGACTATCATCACCCACTATGTTGGACTTTTATAAACTATATTGAGCTAATATATTGTAGTAGTTGGTTCAATTTTTGGTATGGTTGATGTGATTAAATCACTCAAATTTCCAATTTTATAGGTTTTACTTGATTTCATTATCTATCCTCACTAGTTTTATAGTGTGAGTTGACTTGGTTCACTCACACTCATTGAGTTATAAGTATAATTGGGTTGCATAGCTGAGCTAATCTCAATTGGTGGGTGGAAACTCATATTTTCTCTAATTTTGGGGGTATGTACCATCCAATATCTCTCTATCACTTTAGATGTATGAAATTTATATATTTATATTTGTCCTAATCTTAGTTTCAATGATTCATAATGATACATCTTACAAGTCAAATTACTAAAGGCAAGATAATTACATTGATATATAGGTGTACTCCTACACCTTACTCTTTTTAAATTTAAATAATTTTAATGATTTAAATTTAATATTATATCCACTAATTATATATTGTAATATGTTATTAGTTGTAAAATACTCACAAAAAAATCACTCAATTTGGACTCAATCAAAGGCAAGGTGTATTATAGACACCCAAGTACACATTATTTTTCCTTTAAACTATAAATTTCATTTAGATTAAATGGGGATAAAATGTGGAAAATATTTATGAATTATATAACACATAAATCTTATACACTTGGAAAATACATATCATGGATGTAACTTTATCTTCTAAACCTTTTCCACTACAAAAATATTTGCATACACTATATGTTTATGCCTAATTGCTTATCTCTTATTACAACCAATGTTATTTTGATGAATTAGAGCTTCCATATTTCCCATAATGTTATAAAAATGTGTGTATACCATCTCTAAAAGTTCTATACCTACATATATTTTCTAGTTACCTAGACACTTGCATCCTAATAAGTATCCTATCCTAATGCAAGAGTTCAATGCCCTAAAGTCATCTAATTTTCAAATGAAACATATCCTAAAGTTTGGAATAAGTTATTTAATGTTATATATTCTCCAAAGTATTGGTGTAAATATTATATCAACCCTTATTAATTCCTCACATAGAAAAGACCTGGAAAATGCATAGCAATTCACAAGGCAACTTACCAAAAATATTCTATCAAGAACTCAAATAAGCAAAACTTCTTTATTTTCTCTTATTTCCATATAAGTCATAGGGAAAACACATATATAGGTATGAATTACTAAAGGAGAGAGGTATATTTTACAAAATATAAGGTAGGTCACTATTGAATTTCTTATCACACATTACATGAATCATATAAAAACCAACACATAGGGGATAACTTCATAATTCTAAGGCCCTGTTCGGATTATTGAATATTTAGTTAGTGCTCGTTAACAAATTTTTATTTAGGTAAGCTCAAAACCATGTACCCACTAACCTATTTTTACCATAAATAATATGAAGATGAAAAGCTAAGGTTTTCTCATTTGACAAAGAACTACACTCCATGACCCAAATCTAAATACACTAGAGTAAAGGTGACATAAAAACCCAAAGCATATATATGGTTGAATCAAATTTTAGTAAGTGTTATATACTCAGCACCTATGTCTAAGATAGATATTATCATCAATGTAACCATCTTAGGTCAATGCAAGTGTCCCTAGCTACAAAGGCATAATTTTCAAAACTAGGTGACTATTCTAGAATCCAAATCTAGTCCACATTTTGTCTTTTCCATATCTAGATATGTATTAGTTTAAGAACCAACTAAGTATCTTTATTTAATTATTATTTCAATATCTAGAATATCCATACTTTATATCTTTACCATCTCAACATAATAAATCTAGTATATGTTTTATCTTAGTTTCAAAAATAATTGGCCTGCTTTGGAGATAGTCTACCATCCTTGTGCCCTAGGCTATCTATACCCATTTAACCATAGATCACCAATATATATTTTTTAGGGTTAAAAAAAAACAAAACACACTATATTATCTCCAAAAAACTATAAGATAGTGGATTTGAGAATCTAGAACTACCCACTATTTTATCATTGAATAATGGGGATTGTCACTATTCTCCAAATAATGTATGAACTAAATTTTTTATATTTTTATCCTATAATAATTATTTGTTGAAATATGATTCTTTAGGTTTTTATTCCTAATTAATAAGTTACTAAAAAAGTTGTATTATAAATATAGCCTTCTCACTTAGAAGATATAACTCAAAAATATCATATTAATTGTAAGTGTTGAATTGAATAAATCTTTGACTATTTGATAAAGTTTATTATTTTTTATATTATTATAAGGATATAGTAAGGGACCAATAAATATGAGAAATAAGGACATATTATATTGGTATTTATAGATTAGATTTATCTATGTTTTATTTTCATTTCTAAATATTTATTTTATGTTTGAAGTATCAAATAATCTATAAGCTAATTGTATCCATAGACCAAGATATTTTTAGTTTAATTTCATGAAACATGTGTTTAAAATCATGCAAGTGTGTTATTATGAAAATAACTATTACCTAAATGTGTTATGTGCCCTATTACATATAGATTTCTAATGCCAAACTTGGATTGATATGACTTAATATAGAAAAGTTAATCAAATGAAGATTATTAATGACAATCATAAATCTATCTTAATATATGAATTTAAGTGACACATGATAAACTTTGTACTCAGCTTCCTCTAGTTAGGTTAAGGAAACTAAAATAATGGATGGGTGATGGGAATAACTATGGATTAGAATAATTCTCAGGAATAATGGGTGATGGAAAAGGGTTCTTGTGATGGAACAAAAATGAATCCAAAGTGTCACATTGCTCTTTAAGAGTTTCAAGGTGAGTGGAAACAAATATCCAATTTACTTTAGTGTCTAAGATAATAAGGAAGAAAAGCTCCTAATCAATATTAATACAATCGAAATGGGGATGATTAGGTTATAATAATTGAAGGATGAGATCAAATATATCAGTTTGACTATGCCTAGTCAATTTCATCCTCAAAATTGAATGACATATGATAAGGATAGACCTGAAGAGAAGAAAAGGGATGGAGGTGAGGATATAGGCTTGAATCATGTTATATCAATGAACTCTATTATGGAAGAGGATAATGATTATTGGATAAGTAATTTGATCCTACATCTCTATGGAACTAAGAACATCAAAAGTGAGGTGGAAAATAGGTGTAACATGAAAAACCTCAATTCTCAATTTGAAACTAATATCCAATTATGTGTTGATTTTAAGACTAGTTGCTCTAACCCTAGAAAAAACATCTTCTCTGATAAGACTGGGTGTCTCATAGGGTGTCATTCAAAGGAGACTAGGAAAATTATCAGTGTGTGTGTGTGATATTATTTGTAATTTTTTTGTGAAAATACTTATTATACTATCCAATAAAGATTTTAGAGTGTTTGTCATTAGTTTGACAAGGCTTTTGGCAATTTGATTATTATTTTTGTTGTTTTTTGAAATATTTGATTGAAATGAGAGATAACTACTTGGTGAAATTAAATAACTAAAAGTAAATAAGGATAAATAAATGAAACTAAAATGAAATAATAAATTTATTTTTTTCAATCTATTTTCAATGCAAGGTTAGAGAGAGAATATTCTACTCCAACTATGCAAATTCTAATTTTTTATTTTTATAGGTGCAAACTAACTGCAATTATTTTTATGCTTTTATAAATAAAGTATGAATGATTATATGTGAAAAATATTTTTTTTAACAACATTTCAGTGATTAAGTAATAGTTCTAAATTCTAAACAACAAATTATTGTGAAATTCTTAACACTTATTTTTCTCATATGCAATCTAAAATAAACTTTCAATATTCCTACATTGGATGCACACTAGCTATGAACAATGTTTTATTTTTAATAGGATGATTATTTAAATTATTATTTTATGCTATTGTGGGATTAAAAACATGTTCATATTTTACTCAAAAATAATAAAAATATTAAAACAAGATTTTTTATCTACCTAGGTTGATCTAAGGTTTTTCTAGCTAAACATTGTGTGTGTGTGTGAGAGAGAATGAAAAGACTTCAATTTGAAAAATAAAAAATAACTATTGTAATGAATAAAATTATGAGTTTAATATTATAAAATTAACCTATGGTTTTAATACTATTTTATATACTATGAATAAATATAATGAATGCAATCAAATGAAGAGACTAACTACTAATTTTTTGTTGCAAAGATTGGAAAAGGAAATGATTCTTCTTACTATCAGATTTAATTTTTTTAATATAAATCTAATATAATTTAATAATAATTTAAATAATATACTATAAATAATAAAAATATACTAAAATCAAAGATCCTCTAACTTGATCAAGAAAAATACTATGTACAACAAAAAGTGAAGCTAATCTACAAATCAATCATAACTCAGAGAAGATAAATCAAACTAGCCCTTTCACTTATTGGTACATTTAGACAATTAGGGTAATGACCAATATGTATTAACTAGAACAAAATAAGGTATATTTTACCATAAAATATCATGAGAGAGGGTTTGAAAGTCTTTAGTTGAGAAATACCACACAATAACCCTAGCTAGATATTATGGTTTCTAACAAAGTAAATTAAAATCTAATCTAGTGGTCACAAAAGCTTATGGCACAAATGGGGGATATTAAATATATAATTAAACATGAAAATAATAAATCTAATTAAGTAAATTTAGATGTAATACTAATCATGGAGATATAAATACATTCATAATCCAGTATATGCAAATCTATCTACTAATAAAAGAGGATCAAGTGTTAGGAATACTTACTGTGAAGATGAACCCTACAAGCCTCAAGCTATTCCATAGCCAATGGTGCTTTGTAAAATTTTTTTTTATTCATAAGGATAAAAAATATATGTCATCTCTAGGATAAAATAATTCTCTTATGCATCTAAGAGACTTTTCCTACAAGATAAGATTCTTCTATCCAAAGGAAGTATGAAACCCTAATCAATCAACCCTCAAGTAGAATTGTGGATAAGCAGATGCAAAAATGAATAATTCTATATCTATATCTTAAAATTTTATGAAGGATGTGCTTATATAATTAGATCTAACCATAAAAATTTCTAAATTTTTATCTAACATAATCGACTCAATCGACCTAATTATTTAGAAAATATAGTAGTTAGGTCCCAAACTAAGTTGATTGGGCCAACTTAGTCCTGTAACATGATTATTTACTAGAATAGGGTCATCCCATTATAATTTGTTTGAAATATGTAAAAAATAGGTTTGATCTTAGGTAGGGGATATTTTAGGTAGTGAATTTCTTGGGGGAACATGTAAGGGAGGTGTCAAATCTTAGGGAAACATATAAGAGGGACTTGTGTTGGTTTTAAGTGGTGATATAGGGAGCAAAAATCTTATGAATCACCAATGATATATCCACCCATTTATCGATACGCCCTTTAATTCATGAACTTAGAGAGATTGAAACTTGATAGGTTCCTTTAAGAGGGAAAGTTTTAGTAACCATTAAAGATTAAAAATATTGTGTATACATATGCCACACTTGAAGCTCATCATGTGTCATGTGAGTGTAAAATGGGATGGTGCTTCAAGAAATAACATGGTAACACATGAAAATTAGCTAACTAAAACTTAAATAATAAAATTAATGTTGAAATGAAAGTAACTAAAAGTACCATATACATACCTTAACTTACTAGCCTACTAAATGACTGCATGTAAATATCATATCTTGATCATGGATGATGCAATACTTGCATTTGAGAAACCCTAGAGATAAAAAAATAACAATAGAAGCAATGTGTGCATATGTAGGATGGTTAAAGTAGTAATGAATAACTTTAAAAACTAATTAAATTACTTAGAACAAATGGAAAGATAGGAGTATTAAGGCAAGGTTATAAACAAAAGATCAAGCATGTAAATGATAAAATGGTGGAAAATGAGTGTAGAACAAACTAAATTATTTTGGAAGCATGTAAAACATGAATGACTAAATAGGAATGTAGAACATACTAAATCATGTTGGGAAGAATGTAAAATATAAATGACAAAAAGGAATGTAGAACATACTAAGTCACATTGGGAATCATGTACAACATAAATGACAAAAAGGGATATAGAGTATACTAAATCATGTTGGGAAGCATTTAAAACATAAATGAAAAAAATAGTATGTAGAACATACTAAATCATGCTAGGAATAATGTAAAACATTGTAGGTAAATGAAATAGCAATGCAATAAAACTCTAACAAATATATGCAAGAAAGTGAAAGGGAACCTCATGTAAGATAAACATGTTGAATTAAACATAAATAAAGATTAAATTTCTGAAATTGAAATGTAATTCAATATGTAAGACAAACATATCAAGTCATACATAAAGAAAAACATGTAAGAATGTGAAATGTCCTATGTAAGATAAGTGAAAACCACAAAAAATATTACAAGAATATGATAGATAGATGAATCCAAATATCTAAAGGATGAAAACTCAAACTTAGTACTTATTATAATATATAATGTAAGAAATCATAAATAACTAAAGAAATGACTAGGATGATAATGAGATGTTTTGGTAATTAAATGGTTTAAGGGTGTTTGTGAGGAAAACCTAGTCTTATCCAAGGTATTACAATGAAAATTGTAAAATATAAACTAAGAGGTGCAATAAGGAAAATTTGGTCAAAGATGTGATCAACTAAAAACAATATCCAACAAGGGGAATATAATGAAATATGGTTTGAATAAGAAATGTGAGGTACCAAATGGGAAATGTGAACATCATTTGAAATAATGTGACAAACTAATTTTATACACATAAAATTTTTAAACTTTATCAATTATTGATGCTTTCTCTCTTGAAGAACCTATCAAGTCTCAATATCTATGATTGCATACCTTAAAGGGTACACTGAGAAAGAGGTGGGTTGACCATTTATGCTTTGAAAGATTGTTATTCCCTATAACACCACTTAAAACTAACACATGCCCCTCTTATATATCTCCCTAAGCTTTGACACCTCCCTTACACACTCCTTCGAGTAATTTACCACCTCAAATATCCCTTACCTAATCCAAAACCACTTTTTGTCATCTTATGACCATAGTCAAATGGGATGACCCTATTTTAGGAAATGATAATGCTATGGTAATAATTCAACCCAAACCTAACTGATTTATTTCCTAAATAAATAGGTTGATTGGACTCACTATGTTAGATAAAACTTAGGAAGGGTTTAGTATTAGATCCATTAATATAAAGACATCCTTCACCCCATTTTAATAGAGAGAGATAGAGATAATCATTAATTTTTGACTCTTTACAATCTACTCTTTCACCATTCTACTTGAGGATTCATTGCTTAGGGTTTACACTTGGAGAGAAGAATCCTATATTATGAAAATGTCTTGGATGCATAGAAGTCTTATGGCCTAGACTTGACTTATCTTTGTGATTCTTATGAACCACAACAACCTCTTGTAGAACACCATTGGCCAAGGGAGAGATTGATGATTGGTAGGTTCATATTCGAGGTAAGTATTCTTAACTCTTACTCTTCTTTTTTGGTATATAAAATTAGATAAGTAATATCTTTTGATTGTATTTATCTTTCCATGTATTAGGATTACATATACATTAAATTAACTAGAGTTATTATTTGTATATTTATTAACCCCAATTTGTGCCATAAGTTTTGGTGAGCACTAGATTATGTGGTAAAATAACCCTAACTTATGTCTAGGAGATCCATGTTGGTTATGAACTCAATTGTCTAAATGTACCACCAAGTAGAAGGGCTAGTTTGATTTATCTTCTCCAAGATATGATTTATTTATAGATTAAATTCACTTTCCTTTGTATACATTCTAGTGAACCTGATGTGAATTAATCCTTTTAGGTTTTATTTCATGTTATCATTTATTATTTAATTCATTTTAACATCACTAGATAGAATATATTGACTCATTCTAACATTTTGTGAACTATTTTAACACATAGTTGATCCAATCAACTCTATTTGGTATTGTGTAGGTAATCTTCAATTATAGGTAACTAGATCGATCTACTCAACTTGGTTTTCTTCTTTACATATATGTTTTCAAACTCAATCGACCCAATCAAATCTATTGGTAGGTTTAAAAAGTTCATATGGATGGAATAGTGTGAAAAGAAAAAATTAGCGTGATTAAAATCATCAAGTTAATTCCTACCAACTAAGTCATTTATTTTCTTCATTTCAATCCTAGTTTTCAGTCTATAAAATTGTAACCCTAAAGTTACTAAATTGACTACATCAACTTAGTTCTATATTTGTTTCTTTCCTCAGAGAGTCAATCAACTCCTTTGACTATGTTTCTTGCCTTTTTTTCAATAGATAGAGTTGACCTAGTTGATTCTACTCTATAATGTTTGCATTGTCAATCATCCTAATATACCCTTTACTCTTCAAAGAAAGGTATCAACTTACATTACTAATAATTAATCCACATTTCATTTTAATACTTTCTTATTTATAGTGGCACATATAGTCTAAATAGGAAGGTTCAATTTATTGATTTAGGAAAATTGATTTTAAGTTTATTCACATAATTCAAAATGACATAATATTAAAAATTTTAAACAAATTATATCCATTGTCTAATTACTTTGATTTAATTACCAAGGGGGAAGTTAACTCATTTTTTTGGTTAAGTATAAATACATGGTTGATGATATATATTGGAAAACCACTAGACACCCTTATCACTATGAGATTGTGAATTGAGTGGTTAGGAACATGTTATAGGCTCAATTCACACCCTTGAAGAGGGTTCTTCAGGCTCTCTCCAATTGATCATATAAAATTGGGACAACCCTAGGCTATGGGTCACCTATATTGAGGTTGAACCATTGGAGTAGGTTGACTTCCTCTTTGATGCTCACCTAAAACTAAAATTAATCCTAATGCTTCATGGGAAAAGATTTAGAAAGAGATTAAGGGCTCCTAAGAAAACTAAAATGGTGTTACACCAAATTTAAGTGGACACTCACATAAGTTTGAACCCACACAAGATCAATAAAAGATACCTATGATTTACTCAATCTCAAAATATCACCAACTACATAAATATTTCATGGAAGAGGTCCCAAAAAAAACACTAATCTATATCTAAAATGTGGCTTGATAACATATTAAAAGAGTCAATTAGAAGGACACAAAATTAGGAAGAACATCTTTCATGAATTTACCATACACAAACATATTAAACACTAATTAAAGATAAGAGACATGTAAAGATTTGATCTTATTACTTCATAAGGTAATTCTTATAATATTTTGATAGGATTTAACCTTATCAAATGGGCACACTTTTACAATAGTCTTGATGAGTATCCTTATCTCAAAAATAAAATACTAAAATTTCTAAAAATGTTGAGAACTCCTATAAAGGGAATGAGACCAAGATATATAAAAGAAGAAAGGCAACCCAAAAGAAAGGGTAAGCACTCTATCATGAAAATAACACCTACCCTAGGTTATTAAATTAATGTGAGCCACCACATTTTCCTCCTTAGCCAATATAAATATTTCAACCTTTTCCATCAATTAGAATGTTGTGTATGGCTTGTTGAGTGGGAAGGTCCCCAAAGGCATTGATTAAACATTAAATTCTCCTAGCCATAGTTTCCAATACTAGATATTTTCCTTGACACTTCATGCCACATCTTAATTAAAGCAAAACTTTCATGATCATAGACCTAACTTAAACATGATTTGGTGCCTTTAAGTGGCTACTTATCAAGATTATAATCATGCCAAAAAATGAATATCTTTTGAATTAATTATACCTCTACTTTATATTCATATTTGGATCATAGGTCTATCTATAGGTGGAAAACCAATTCAAGATTATGGGTTTTCCTATAGTTTCCATATCAGTCTAGACCTATAGAAAATATAACACTTCTCTATATTATAACATGTATAAAAGACCCATCCTTTCTCTATAATAACCCAAACCTATATATGCATACATGGATCCTCCTAAAAATTATAAATGCTTATATAATAACAACTATACCTAAACAAAAATATGAAAAATAGGTCCATATTTTAACCTTAATGGTGATCCATATGCATTTCTTGCATCCCACTGCATTACCTGGGCCACTTTGCAGAATTTGAACCGATTCCATTGGCATTGAAAGACCTTACATAACCCTATGTTTTATGGTCCAAAGTAGCTTCCCAAAATTCATCAATAATCATAGGCCTACCTTTAATCTAATTGGTTTTTGAAAACTAACTTGGCTCATTAACAAATTGATTCAATTTGCTCCATTGATTTTAGTTTATACGAAGGCCCATGGATAATTGATCTCTTACTAGTTGAACATGCCCTTGGTACTTGTCACATATACATTCAAATTTTAGATTCACTAACTCTTTGACTAATTCTCACCATTAGATACAAAAGTATGATGTAATGTGGACCATCAATATACGAAGACTCAAGTTTTGAAAACTAATGACTAGTTCATAGTCTTAAAGTTGACATCTTCACTCCCTTTAAAAGACACTTGCATGACCATTATTGGTGGTCATGAGACCATAAAATTTAATCTTAGTAGGGATGTCCCCTTGTATCCTTAAATTTGATGTTGGAATGAGCATCTTACATTTTAGGTCCATTTTCAAAGGGTCATAACTTGAAGAGCAAAAGTCTTAGAAGCCTCAAACTTTCAAGAGATGTTCCTAAGGTCAATAAGGATAGACCTATTTGGTCTAATGGTCTTGTGAGCTTTCTAGATGAAGATATTAAAGGCCTAAAGTGATGTATCCATATTTATTAGATGTTAAGTCTTGATAATGGTTAAACTCTTTTGGATAAGTATGGGAAACTTAGTGAAAACTAACTAAAGAGCCAAATTTACACACACATATCTCCATTTGAACTTTGGTAGAGGACCTAGGATTTGGTGCATATAATATTAGCACAAAAGTGAATAAATCCATATGACCAATCCTTCTTGACTCATCCACACATGCAAGATCTAGCTTTAGTAAACTATTTATTTGTGTTTTGTATGTGATTCATTAAATCATGCAAGAATTGTTTATGTGGGCCAAAAATGGCTAACATCTTTGATGATTCATAGGAAAGCATGTTTGTTATACTATAAAAACCTAGAAAATTGTCTTATCTAATCCATTGGGTATGGAGAAATTATCTTCTACAACTAAGTTAAACCTCTCTTTTGAAGCAACAAGGATTAAAAGAAACAAAATACAACAAAATACCCAAGGCAGTTTGGAAAAGAAAATAATATAATAGAAAATAAAAGCTCATGAGGCACCTAGAGGAAAGCAAAAGATAATATAACATGTATAATATGTAATAATGGATGTAATGCTATTCAATAATAGGGGCTCAAAAGAACGCCATTGACTAGGATGGGTAGTACCTCTCCATCTAATTGGGCAATTTGAAAAGCATTGTGTTCTTTTTATCCATGAATCAAATAAGGACCACTCCATAAGCTATAAAACTTGGCATGGTTGCATAGTTTGGCCTTATTCAAATCCCATTTGAGGACTAGGTCCCTTTACTCAAATCTCTTTAGTGTACATCTTTTGTCAAAATACTTCTTGACCTGAGCTTGATGTGATTATAGAGTTTTCATAGCAAGGTCTCTGGTCTCTTCCATCTCCATGAGTTCAACCATCCTCATATTCTTGGGCTCATCCTCCATCAACTCAAGATGATGGGCTAATTATAATGTAGGTATCTTAAAGGAGATAGACAATTTGGATTCCCTTCCATACAAAAGAACATATGGAGAGTTACCAATGACATTTTTAGGAGTCACCCTATCATCCCACAAGGCTATCTTTAGCTTGGTGTGCCATGTTCTCTAATTTTATTCCATGGTCCTCCTAATGATCCTTAATAAATTCTTATTTGTGGACTCTATTAGTCCATTTCCTTGAGGATAGTATTTGGAATAAGTGACAAGGTAGATACCCAATTTTAGATCCCATTCACTTTTCTTCATACCAAGGAATGCCATTCCATTATTAGAAATTATGGTGGTTGGGACACCAAACCTGGTTACAAGGCTATCATAAAAATACAAGACTATAGCCTCACTAACTTCCTTCAAAGCAATGGATTCCACCCACCTAGTAAAGTATTCAATTGTAGTGAGAACCCATTTATTCCATACACTTTATGGTGGATTGATCATCCCTATGAATTCTAACTTCCATTACATGAAGGGTTGCTCCACATAAATAGGATTGAATGGAAGGGCTACTATTTTTTACTTTACTATAAAGAGGGAACACTTTTGGCACTTTCTAACCCATGCATGAGCTTCTTTGAAAATATTGGGCTAGTAATAACTAGCCCTCATTATTTTTAATGTAGTGGTTTTGGGTGCAAAATGGCCTCCTACAAGTCCATCATGGAACTAATTTAAAAGTTTGGTTACTTGTTCATAATCTATGCATATAAGGAGTACCCCATTGAGGTCCTTTTAAAAAAGGACACCATAAATTAATTCATAAAGTCTAGATTAAATCCTAAAATAACTTATTTTTGATCTATCCACAATTTTGGGGCATTCTCCTATTGCCAATAAGTGAGTCATATCTTGAATCTAGCTCTTCTAAGGTGGGAGTGCACCTACCTATGGGTTGTCTTGGGTCACCAAAATAGCTTCCTTGTCTTCATGAAGATTATTCACCATATGCTCACATAAACCCTTGTCCCTAACTATCTTGGTGACTTTGATCTCTACATCATACTTCATGACCTTTGTGATTTAACCTACTCTTTTCTCACTTAAATCTTTGTTAAGGAGGAAATCCCTAACTCCAAGATGGGATACCATAAGATGGAACCTGATATGGAAGAGCATGGGCTTAAATTTATTGAGGATTTTCAAGGTTGTAATAACTTTTTTCTCAATGAAAATGTACCTCAACTCATATCCTTCCATCTCTTGACTAAAAAAGGCAATTGGCTACTCTATTGCTTCACTATTCTTCTACATTAACATAGGTAATATGTTGTCAATGTTAGCAAAGGTGTACAAAATGAAGTCTTTGGAGAAATTAGGATTTAAAAGTGAGGGTAATTTGGCAATGGCATACTTTATGGCTTGAAAATTTATCCTACCTTCATCAGACCAAGCAAACATTTGGATTTTCTTTAGCATGGTGGTGATAGGATTGACTAGGTTTTCAAAATTGGGTATGAACCTTCTCATAAATTTTATCTTCCCAAGCAAGATTTGGATCCCCTTTCTATGCTTTAGCAAGGATAAGGCTAAGATAACACTTAATATATCATGTTTAATGGATAAATCCTCTTTTAAAATAATATTCCCCAATAATTTGCCTTCATGTATAGAGAACACATATTTTTTGGGGTTTAAAGAGATCCCACACTCTCTAAATATTTATAAAACTAGCCTCAGATGGTCTTTGTGATCATTAGAATTCTTGGAGAAGACTACAATGTCATCCAAGTAGACTATCACCATTTGATTCAACAATCCTTAGAATGCCATGTTTATTACTCTTGAAAAAGATTCCCTAGTATTGGACAATCCCAATGGCATATTTTGATAAGAAAAAGTCCCCCACTTAGTGGTGAAGGTAGTATTTTACTAGTACTCTTCTTTCATTAGCACTTGGTTATAGCCTAAGTATCCATCTAGGAGAGATAAGTGTTCTCAACCAACAACTACTTACAAGAGTTTCTCCATGGATGGTAAAGGATAATGGTCCTTTAAATATAAACTATTAATATATATAAAGTCCACACATAGTCTAATATCCCCACTCTTCACTCAGACATGTACTATATTATCTACTTATGAGGAGTGTTTGATTGGGAAGATTATTTTGAACTCTGTAAGTTTGGTTAACTCCTTTCTCATGAGCTCTTCAATCTTGGGATTAATGGGCCTATGATTCTTCCTAATAGGCTTAGAATCATCATTTAGATCTATTATGTGGTGGGGAAGATTAGGATAAAATCCCTTTAGGTCATTATATCTCCAAGTAAAAATTTCTTCATATTCTTTACTAAGCTCTATGAAAGTATGCCTTTTAGCTTTAGTGCTTACCTTTATAAGCTTGAGGATCTTGTCTTCAAAGATAAAAACTCTTTCATATTTCTCGTCATTAGTTGACATTAATAATTTATCCTTCCCCATATGATCACCTTCATGAAATACAACTTATAAGGTGACTATCCCTTTAGAAATCTTATTGGACCTTAATTAGACAATCTACTCCCAATACTAGTGTTACAACTTTTCTTGATTAAGGGAGGAAAAATCTACTTCTTGCTACAAGAAACATGAAATCTATTTGTCATTTTCAAAGACCTTATAGTTAGTTTCATCATCTATAAATGATGGTCTTATTACCATTTTGACATGTGGTTAAAAATTAGTTCTTTTTAGTTCATTGGGGATGTCAAAATGAGCACCCATAGCTGCTAGCCTATCAACATGTTGATTTTGGACTCTCAACACTAATTGGATGTTGAAAGCCTCAAAGTCCTCAATGAGGTCCCATACTATATGTTTTTAAAATCTCATTAAAGGGTTCTTAGTGTCATTATAACCTCTAACTTGGTACACAACCAATTCACTATCCCCATAGACTTGAAACTACTTGATTTTTTTGTTATTGGCCCATTGAAGGCCATGGATGAGACCCTCATATTTTGTTACATTGTATTAGCAGCTAAATTATAACATGTATGAAGAAAATTACTTATCATTTGAAGGTGAAATTATCATTAAACCTACACCCAACCCATGCTTGCTCCTTGAGCCATCAAAGAACAAATTTCATAGACCACTAGGATCTTATTGAGGCCTTATGAGGGATAACATAGGATGTTTTTCTTCATGAAAATAGAAAACACCTAAGTCTCTTTATACAAAACTTTCTAAGGGGTAAACCAACTAGTTGTCATTCCAAAATTTATTTAGTAACACATCTAGTATCTCTTCTAGATGAGTGTTTAAATCTTGTCCCATTGCAAAGTCATCATCATCAATAATGGTGTAATTGATGTTGACATTATCTAGCCCATTATGTTCTATATGGAATTTTGTAATGAGATTATCCTTGATTGACACCTTAGTCCCATACCTTATCTTGAATTTCATATATGACTAGTTTTCTGCAATATATCCCATATCTTTGTTAGGAATTCTCTTGATAAGCACAATACAAAGTGACGAGGTATGTATAAGACCAATACATCTTGGGCCACTAAGACACTATGACAAACTTACAAGGTTATATTGAGGTCCTTGATTATACTAGATGGTTTAGGAGAAAAACTATCAAGTTTTAACACTCTTTTGGACTATGGCTCATATTTCAAACCAAGATGGTCAGCTATGGACTTTGGAATCACTAAGGTACTAGCCCCACTATCCACCAAAAAAATATGCACTAGAGAGTTGTCAATGATTATTAAAATTTATAAGGGAGGAGGCTTGACTTATTTACTTTATTTCCCTTCCTTTGGCCCTTTAGATGCATTGGTGAAAACCTCATTCACCTTACTTGATGGCTTATCTACAACATTGATTTTTAATAGTTCTTACTGAAGGATGTCTACATGGATAGGCATGGAGAGCACATCTCACATGGGTACACTCACATTTGAATTTTTCATTTGTTCAATAATATTTATGAGTAAACCACCAATCTTTGCTTGTGCTTTGGGATCTACCATTATTTTTTTTTGAACTTGTGAGACCTAGGGAACAAAATGATTCCTTTGGCTCTAAAATTTTTTGGATACCAAAACCTTTAGAGTGATAGTAGGTTACCTAAGTTTTGTTAATGGAGTAATGGTGGGAATATCTTTGAATGCTTCCCTATTACCATCCATATTCCTTCTTTTAAATCTTTGTTGCCACTAGACTATAGGCCTAGTTAAAACTAGCCTACTAGCTAGCTACATAACACTCCCCTTGTTCATAGTTCATAATCATAGAATCTAGTTGATTTGGTCCTTGATTAGACCCTTGACCCTATGGAGGTTCTTCCAGTCGAGTCATCATAGGCACCTCTACATTTTGATCCATGAGAGCTTGGTTGTACCCAATGTTAGCAACTTTCTACCATTGATCATTGATGTCATGGTTAATGTCAATATTTGGGACCATATATTGACCAAAGGATTTGTTACAAGGCATGGAACCCTATTCTTCTTGGGACACATTATTTTGAATTGGGACTAAGGAGTTGGATATACTATAAACATTATGTTTGAAGTTACCCTGTCTATTGTAGCTATGTTTTCCTTACACTTAGCTCTGACCTTGGACCTTAAAATTTAAATTATATGCAGGTTTTTTTAAATGAAAATCATATTTATAAGTTTGATATTAACTTTTTAAAGGCCTATTACCTTTTGAAATTTACTAGTTCATTCCTCAAAGATTGAAACATGCTTTTGAGCAACTAAAAGTTTTTTTGTTTTAGTGAATCACTAGATCCACTAATATAAGATTTCTCTTTATTTGGTATAGGGGTTTCAATAGTCATTAGTGTAGGGATAATGACAACCAATGGGGGATAGAAATGGGATATGGTCTTATCTCAAGATATAAGGGCATCGATGGTCTGGGTGTAAGTTTGCTAGCTTGAACTAGATAATTTTCTGCCTTAATGGCCACCTCATATGCACCTAGAATTATATTTCATCCCATAGATTAGATCATTAGTGCTATGTCAATATTTAAAGCCTTTAAATAATATAGGAAACAAAGTTGGGAGCTGGTCTGACTGTAATTGGGATTCTATCCTAAATTTTTTAAAACCTCATATTGAAGTCTTATATGACTTCATGAGGAGCTATTGTAATTATAGTTAGTTATTCTATAAGTGAAAAATGGTCACTTTTGTCCTCAAACATTTTACATAAGGCTTCCCCTAATTGGTCCCATGTCTAAATGGAATTTGTAGCAAGTCCTATATACCAATATAGGGCCTTCCCTTTGAAAGAGGTAGCTAGTAGCCTAATAGCTATATTATCCTATGTGATATTATGTATATTTCAAAAGTTTTTTATGTCCATGAGGTGTTTATAAGGTGTTATATATTGGTCTCTAGTGTAACAGTAAATAATTTTGAGGGATAAAACTAAAATAGGATCATAATGAGTGAGGACTAGAGGGCTTTGGCCATTAAAGACCACACAATATCTAGGGAATGCCATGGTTATTCAAGGGGGTAATAAGGGTACTATTATAGGGATAGGCCTTATAAATTCCCTAAGATAAAATTTTCCTTGGTATGGATAAGTATTTGTAAATCTTAATCTCTTTACTAAATTAAAAGGTAGTTCAACAAAATCAAAAGGAATACCTCTTGAAGCTAACCTTGTTGTCACCTTTGGCATGAGATGGATATATTATAATGCACTAGAGAATTGATTCTTCCTTTCATAGTTTCTATATGTTATTATTTAGAGCTTAACTATAGTAAATTTGATCAAATCAACATAAAATATAATCAATATTCCTTTTAAAATAATTGGGTCCTACCAAGCATGCTAGAAACTATTATAGGCTAAATTCAAAACCTTGGAGAGGGTTATTCAGGCTTTCTCCAATTAAGCCTATAAAATTAGGACAACCCCAGGCTATGGGTCACATATGTTGGGGTTGAAACTTTAGAGTAGGCCAACTTCCTCTTTGATGCTCACCTAAAACTAAAACTAAGCCTAGTGCTTCATGGGAAAAGAGTTTGAAAGAGATTAATGGATCTTAAGAAAAATAAAAGGTTGATACACCAAAGTTAAGTGGACACTCACATAATTTTAAACCCATACTAGATCAACAAAAGATAATTGTGACTTACTCAATGTCACCAATTTCATAAATATTTCAAAGAAGAGGTCCCAAAAAAAACACTAATATAGACCTACAAAGTGGCTTGAGAACATATTTAAAGTGGAAAATAAAGGACAATAAACTAGGAAGAATCTCCTTCATGAATTTACCATACACAAGCATACTAAACACTGATTACAGATAAGAGACATGCCAAGAGTTGATCTTATTAATTTAGAAGCTAATTATTATAGTATATTGATAGGGTTTAACCTTATAAAATGTGCACACTTTTACATGAGTATCCTTATCTTATAAATAAAATTCTAAAGTTTATAAAAAAGCTAAGAACCCATACAAAGGGAATGAGACAAAGATATATAAAAGAAGAGAGACAACCCAAAATAAAGGATGAGCATGCTATGAAGAAAAGAACACCTATCCTAGGTCATTAAATGAACCTAAGCTACCACCTTTTCTTCAATTATAACACTGTGTATGGAATTTTGAGTTGGAAGGTCCCTGAAGGTCTCAAGGACACATTAACTAGTCCTATCCATAGTTACTAATACTAGATCTTTTCCTTGATACTTCATGCCAAATTTTTATTGAAGATAAAACTTTGATGATCATGGACTTGACTGAAACATGATTTAGTTACTTTAAGTGGCTTCTTGTTAAGATTATGGTCATGCCAAAGAATGAAGATATTTTGCATTAATTAAACCTATGATTTATTTTCATTCTTGGATTATAGGTCTATCTAAGAATATCAATTTTCCTATAGTTTCTATATTAGTATAGACATATAAAAATATAAAATTTCTCTATATTATAAAAGGTATAAAATACCCATCCTTTCTCTACACAAAACCAAACCTATATGTGCATACATGGATCCTCCTAAAAACATCGAACACTATTGTAAGAATAAATCTTCCTAAGCAAAAATAAGAACTAGAGGTCCATATTTTAACCTTAATGGTGATCCATATGCATTCCTTGCATCCCACTATATTTCCTAGGCCACTTCATAGAATTTAAACCAAATCCAATGGCATTAGAAGACTCTATAAAACCCTATGTTTTATGGTCAAAAGCAGCTTCCCATCCTTCATTAAGAATCTTGGGCCTACCTTTAATCTAGTTGGTTTTCAAAAACTAACTTAGCTCATTGACAAATTAATTCAATTTTCTCCATCTATTTCAATTTATATAAAATCCCATAGATCATTTGTCTCCTAGTATTTGAACATGCCCTTGACACTTGTCATGTATACATTCACCTTTGAGATTCACTAACTCTTTTAATAGTGCTCATCATCATATCCATATGTATGATGGAACATGAATCATTGATATTCTAAGACCCACATTTTGAAAACCAATAGTTAGTTCATAGTCTTAAAGTTGACATATTCACTCCCTTTAAAACAAACTCACATGACTATCATTGATGGTTGTGTGAACATAAAATTTAAGCTTAGCAGGGTTGTCTCTTTTTGTCATTAAATTTGATGTTGGTGCAAATGTATCACATTATAGTTCCATTTTCAAAGGCTCGTAACTTAAAGAAAAAAATTCCAAGAAGCCTCAAAATTTTAGGAGATGTTCCTAAGGTCAGGGAGGATAGACCCATTTAGTTTTCTATTCTTGTGACCTTTATAAGTGAAGATATTGAATGCCCAAACTAATGGATCCAAATTTATTCAATGTGACATCCTGATGATGGTCAAACTCTTTTGGATATGTATGGGAAACTTAGTGAAAAATAACTAAAGAGCCAAATTTACACATGCATATCTCCATTTATGATTTAAAAAAGTACCTAAGATTTGTCACATATGATCTTGACTCAAAATTGAACAAACCCATACGATCAATCCTTCTTGACTCATCCACACATACGAGATTTGGCTTCAAAAAACTACCTACTTGTGCTTTCTATATGCTTCATTAAATCATGCAATAATTTTCTATGTGGGCCAAAAATGCCAAACATAACCAATATCAAGCTAATTTCATCACCAATATAGATCCATTTTAGCCTTAACAACATAAAACCATCTTTAACTTACCTTTCTAGTTATTTTCTAAATCCAAATCCCTATCACATTTATTTATAAAATTATAATTTAAAACATTTAGGAAAGACTGCATATACTAGATTTTTTTTATTGTTTTATCTTTTTCAATTTTATGTTATATTTCAAAACTTATATTGGCTAATGTTGGTAGAATTTTTGTTCTATGTGTTGCAATAAGATTGACTCATTTGACTTAGTTGCTTATGTGTTTATTTCAATTTTTATACTAAACTACACTAGATCATCCAAAGTCATAACTATCAAAACATATCTTTACCATCAAAACATACTCAACACACTCAATTATGTCTCTCAAAGTATTCCTTCCTATAAAACATAGTCATTCTATCCAACCTAGCCTCTCACATGTTAGTCTATTTTAATTTCCATATAATAAAATCATTATATCCAACCTAATCTCTCACATGGTGGTCTTCAATGCTTCCCCATAGAGCACAGTCAACCTATTCAATTATGTCTTTTCCTATAAATTTTATCATTATTTTTTTCAAAATAAGTCAACCTGGTTGACTCTATATCACTTAGTTGATTCAGCTCTTTATCCTAAAATCTTGCCTATCTAATCTACTTTTATATTTGACTAACTTTGCTCTTATGTTTCACCTTTTCCCTTTAGTCTTAGATCCTCATTATAAGAATCATGAAATATCATATTATAATATTTTTGAACAACCTTAATCCAATTAGATGATACATGGGGTATTTTTTCATTCCTGCCTTTGTTACCCAAGAGGATACTCACTCTATGTGTGCCTTATCTCACCCTTCATCTTTGGACTATAATATTTTTAACATTACCCAAACTAATTATATTAAATTATTAGATCCATTTAAAACTTATCAAGACAATTCTCTCTCAAAATCACCTTATTACACTTTAGGGGTAGTTGATAAAAGCTTAAACAATAAACCTATAGGAAATATTTTAAACACCAGAAATCCACCACATAATAATCCTACACCCAAAAACCCATCCCCTAATACCAATTTAGGAAATGTGCCTCCTACCAACCCTAAAAATCCACCTTTAAACATTAATAATTAAAATACACCAATTGACACCACTCAAATTCTTGCACAAATAGTTTAGAAAATGAATATTATGAAAACATATAATACTTATCAAATGATGCAAATGCAACATCATTTATTAAACATAGATAATCAGCTTCCTATTATCTTACCTCAAAATAACTAAAATTTTATTCCTTCACCTCTTATATATGCCATAATAAATATCATTCCCTAGCCCTTATACATAAAAATATGCTCTAGAATATCAAAAATGAACCTTTAGCTCTCTTCATTCTTTTTATTGATATTAGAAATATATCTCCAACTATTAAATATGATGAGACTAAAGACCATGCATCTTTCCTTAAAGATTTTGGTGATCTTTAAAAAGAATGGATTCAAACCAATACCAGTGCTACCATAAAAATTCTAATCAAAAGATTCATATTAGATGTATTAGAATGATGAATCAACTCCATCAACACTTCATATGGAAACTCAATGATTTAGTTAATCCTTTAATAAAATAGTTTCAACAAAATGATCTTCCTAAAAATTCACTTAGTCATTTTATCAATGCTAATCAATCCCCTTCTAAATCATTTCATGATTTCATTAAATGATATAAATAATTGGATCACAAATCCAATCATAACATGACTAGTGATAATTTATTTAAAACTATTTATCACCACCTTAACACATTCCCTTTAATAAAAGGTTCAAATTTTTTCTCCCTAAACTAAAAACAATGTAATTAATCAAGCTAAACTATAAGACTTTCTTATGAAACAATTTAAGCCCAACAAAAAATCCATCAAGGTATCTTTCCAAAACTCCACTAATGTGATCATTAGAAATCCTTCTCAAAAGAAAACAAACTAGTCAAAGTGGATAACCCCCAAGCTTCTCATACACCATTAATAGTTCAAAAAATGAAGTAATTATTAGCTCCTTCTAAACTTTTCACCTATGCTAATAATCCACATACATGATATGATCTTAAGAAATTCTATTGGTTTCATGCCAATGTTGGTCATTCTCATAAAACATGTCATGGGATCCTCGAGTTTGGTATTTCTTTAATGTTAGGAGATACATTCAAACATGATGCTATGATTAAAATACATCATCATGATTATTTCAAAGCATCCTAAAAGAAATAATTTACTAAGACTTCACTATCTAAACCCTAAAAAAAATTACTTCCAACCCAAAAAATTTAAACAAAGATATATTTGAAATTGATGTTGATTATGACCAACACTATACCAATTATTAATATGTGAATGTATCCAAAGTTAATTATAAATGCAAACCCACACATAAAAATCCCATAACTAAGCCTAGAAAACTATCAACTAAAGAAAAATTACTTAAAGACACCACAACTACCTCTACCATACCTTTTGAACCAAATGAGGAAACACTCCCAAAACTAGAACCTAAAAGTACTTTTATTATTAAAAAACATTGTACCTCTGAAACTTCAAGTTGGCTCTTCATATTCTAAATCTCATTGGAATTTCTTAGAAGAGCTTAATTTAATTCCTTTTAAAATACCCCTCATGGATTTAGTTCATACTTATCCATATCACCATAAATTATTATTGCAACAATTAAAATACATTAAATAACCACCATCCATTGAGGTGGAAAAACCTCCTTAAGACCCTTCACCCATAGAAGTACATATTATTGAAAATATTTGTACCTCTTCCAAACCTTCCATATAATTTCTTGAAGAAGAAATTATTAATGATGAAATTATTTTTTGAGTTGACGATTGACCTATCTTTATTAAAATTTCAATTCCACCCTTATTTGAAAAGTATTAGTAAATGAAGGGTAAATAATTAATGTTACATCCCTTTGGTTAATTCAACAACTTGGATATACCAAATATCACCTTAAATAAATTCATCTCACATGTTGAGGATTTGATAAGACAAATTAAAAACCACTTGGTTGTATTCGTCTCCCCATCACTATTAGACCCAAAACTATACATACTAAGATCATGGTCTTTTATTTACCACTATCTTACAATATATTCATAGGACACCCATAGACACATCATATGATGGATATTACCTCCTCAAGTAGTCAATGAATTAATTCATCCATAATTATAAACTCTATAAACATGAGTGCGATCCTAATCCATGGAGTATCCAACTATCCAACCCCAAATCTCAATATAAAATTCCAACCATTACATGTATTAATAATACACCTCTACCTAAATTCATTAACATGAAACCAAATTTATAGATCACTCTTTCTGATTCTAATCATGATAAACCTAATGACTTACAAAACACTTGTCATACCCCTAAGTTACCTCCTTACATTTCAAAGTGGCTTCCTCCTTATTTTATTCCATGTGATTGTTCCATCCTTATAGTATATGAGATCATTTAAATTCCTCCTCGATGTAATGTACATGAATCTTATTACATTGAAGATGGTTTCACATGTAATGAGTATGGAGTAGACAAATTATTTCAAGATCCTTTATCAATGTCTCCACAAAAATTTAGCAATTTAGGCATATCCACTTATGATTCTCCTTTAGAAATAAAGTAATGCACTATTTACCACACATATGATGACAATTATATCATGGTTGAAGCTAAATCACACAACTTAGATGTACACACTATCAATAAACATTATCTAATATACATGATTTCAACTGTGATGTCTATGTAATCCATATATCAATTGATAGTGAATCAAAACTTTAAGGTCATGTATCTCCCATTAATACTCCAATTTTAGACACCCGTGGGTACTTGAACAAATCTTACCTCTAAAAAATTTAGAAATTTTTGAACCATCTATACCTTCTACACAATCAACTAATCTACCAACTTCCCTTGTCATAATCCTCTATATACCATTCAGGCTACCCACCTCAATTTAATTAAACCTCCATCTTCAATAAAACCTAACACACCTATTACCAATATGGTTGAATCCACTCAACCTCAACCTAAAATCAAACACACACCTAAAATTACCTTAGATTCTAAAGCCACAAATGTATGATAAATAAATTTTTAATATGATCTTAATGGTAATAAAATAATTGATCTCAAAGTTGATGTCAAATACTATGTATTGTTACCCATACTCCCTAGTGATGAAACTATACTTGAGTTACTTCATGCTAGACAACCTCATCTTATCTAACAACATTATAAACATAGAAACTTCACATGAAAAGCTCATTGTTTTAATAATTTCATTTCTAGTACGGATCCTAAAACAAATCCTATTTATTCTCATCATTATGACCCATATCATTTTTAAAACAAAAATGTTATGCTCATTGAAGAAACCACAAGAAGATAATATAGTACACCATCATGTCCTAAACCTATCACTATCTCTAAATAACTCATACCAATAGAGAATGATAACTTTAGATTATTCTTTGACAAGTATAATGAAACCTTTGATGGGTTATATGAAGATATTCTAGGTATTTATCCTAGTATTATTGTACATAATATAATAACTTATCTAAATGTAAAACATGTTAAATAAAAACAACAAAAATTTCCACCTAAAATTTCCAATTTATGTCATAAAGAAATTATTAAAATTTTGGATGCCAAATTTATCAAACCTATTGACTATTTTTAATTGGTATAAAAAATCATTCTCATTCATAAAAAATTCACCATGGTCATTTACATATGCATTGATTTTTGTAATACTAACCTCGCATGTCCAAAAGATAACTTCCCATTATCTTTAATGGATGCTATAGTATATTCCACCATTGGATACAAAATGTTGTCACCTATGAATGGTTTCTTAGGCTATAACCAAATCCACATATCCTCTGAAGATCAACATAAAATAACATTTACTATATAATGGGGAGCTTATTGCTATGTCAAAATGCCTTTCATTCTTAAAAATGATGGAGCAACCTATTAACATGCAATGACCCACATTTTCCATGGTCTTATACACAAGATAGTGTAAACTTATGTCAAAGACCTTATTTATAAATTTAAAAGTAATAAAACATACATCACCAATATATCCATCATTTTTGATCAACTAATCAAATATAAAGTTAGACTTAACCCATACAAATGTGTATTTTTAGTCACATTTGATAAAATTTGATGGTTCTTCATCTCTCTTTGAGGTATTGATGTTGATCCAACCAAAATAAACACTATTGTCAACATTCCTATTCCTCATTCCATTCTTGACATATGCACTTACCTTAGAAATCTTAGGGAAATTATGCAATTCATCCTAAAAATAGCTTATTGCATATACTCTATCGATTCCCTTCTAAAAATAGGTAATACTTTAGAATGGATAAATTCATGGAAAGAATATTTTGATAACATGAAATAATATTTGATCCATCTACCCACTCTTAGACCCCCTTCAAATTACCATCCCCTAATATTATATACCTCTTATACCCCCATATCATTTGGGGTAATGATTTCCCAACAAGATGAACTAGTAGAGAGTATGTTATTTATTATATTATTCAAGGACTCAATGACTATTAAAAATGTTATACCAAAGTAGAACATGATTTCCTTACTGTATATTTCATAGCTAAAAATCTCCATCACTATATTCTCTATGAGAACGGTTATGTCATTGTCCACTCTGATCCACTTCATCATTTTTCTCCAAATCATTCCTACCTAGAGATAGAATTGGCACATGGATGGTCCTCCTCATGGAATTTGACCTTATAATTATTAAACAAAAATACGTCAAAGGGAAAGTCATCATCAACCAACTTCGGGTGACACATTTACCAACTACAAATAACCTTCAATAAGATGACAACATTATTTATATTGAAGGTCTTAACCAATCTATCTCTCTCAAATATTATTTACATAATTTCACTGATTATTTAGAATAAAATAATCAAGAATATATCACTATCATGCCTAATACTACTAAATCCAAAGCAATTATAAAATAAGTCCATGAAGTTACCATTGATTTGCATGAAGACACCTGAAACTTCCACTTTTAAGGTGCCAAATGACTCCAAGGAGCTAGGGTAGGATGTATTCTAATAAACACACATGGTAAGATCATATCTTTTGAATTTAGATTAACTTTTTATGTCATCAATAACATGGATGAATATGAACCTCTAATATTAGTCATGAAATCAATAATGGATTTAGATATCCCATATCTACACACTTTAGGTGACATATAACTTATATAATTATATGTTAATGGTGATAATCAATGTAAAAATAAAATACATAATTGTATATCATCAAATTGATACAACACTTGCCAAAGAATTTGTATTTTTTATCATTGAGCCAATTCCAAGATATCAAAATTCCATAGTTGATTATCTTGCCTCCTCCACATCTCTATTTCACCCCCATCAAGTACTTAATGATTCCCATTTTATTATCCAAATAATGAAATAACCTTCTTTTATCAAACTAAATGATTCTCTCATTTTTCACATTTAGGCTATCACTATTCAACAAAGCCCACAGTAAAAAAACATAATATAATTCCCTAAACATAAAACCTACCTCCAGACATGGATTCTTTTGAAAAGACTAGAATACATAAATAAGCTTTCAAGTATGTATTTTTATAAAAACATATTTTACTATCGTAATGTAGAAGGTACCCTACTCCACTATGTAAGTCAATAAGAGGTTCTTATTCTCCTCTAGTAAGCACATGGTGAATTTATGGTGGTCATTATAGTAAACATACTACAACCTACAAATGCTTATGTATGGGTTAATTTTGGCATACTTTAGAAAAAGATGATATTATTTTTTCCAAAAAGTGTAATCCTTTCCAAATCCATAATTATCTAATATACTCACCATTGACTTAGCTCCAAATAGTGGAGTCTCCTTGGCCATCTTTATGTGGGGATTAAATATCATTTGTAAATTACCTTAGTCATAAGATGTTCATGTATTTATGATTACTAATACTAAATATTTTACCAAATGGGTAGAATCTATGCCTCTTGTAAATGTCATGGGAGCAAATATTTATAAATTTATCCTTAACCAAATCATTTTTTATTTTTGGATTTCCCCATACTATCATCTCTAATAATGGTAGCAATTTCAAAAACAATGACATGAAATAGTTGTGTTAAATTTAAAATTTCCCATAAATTTTCCACACCTTACCATATATAATATAATGGTAAATCATAGTATATTAACAAAATAATAAAAAAAATATTACAAAATACCATTCAAAAAACTCATATTGATTGGCACCTTCATTTATATCCTACACTTTGGGCCTACCGTACTAGCATACGTACTACAACTAGGGTAACACCATTCTCACTAGTATATGGTTAAAAATTAATATTACCATTATAATTCAAACTCCAATATTTAAATGTATCACTTCATCGTATCATTCCTGATGAATAATTACATGAAGTTTATCTTCATGCCTTAGACACTTTTTATGAACATCGTCTAGCTACTTTACAACATAACTGCCAATTCAAAGCTCACATTTACAATAATATAATAAAAACACAAAATTCCACACATTTAATGTTGGTGATATAGTACTTAAATTATATTATACACATGAAAATGAAGGAAAATATGCCCAAAAATTATGGGGACCTTACTTAGTAAAAGACATTCTTGATCCTGGTACTTATCATCTACATGTAATGAAGGCCATGGTTTCAAAGAACCCACTAATGTGTAATTTCTGAAGAAATATTTTGCTTAAATACATTCATTATTTTCATAATTATATATAATATCCTACTAATAATTTTTTAAGTAATTATATAATGATCTCTCCTTTTCAACAACCTTTTTTTCACATAAACTTTAGTTCCATCCTTCAGTACATTGGTTTCATTTAATTTGTGAGTTGCATTGTAATATTATGGATATGACCAAGTTTTCATCATGAATACCTTTTTATTTCATAGATACATTCTCATGATTTTTATATTTTGATCACACATTTGTTATTATAAAAATATTTTACATTTTCTTCTTTCTTGTATGAGTTGCATGATAATACCATGGATAGGACCATACATTCCTCACAAATACCATTTATCAATTTTTTCACCCACCTAGTTTTTTTATTTTATGAGTTGTAGTGTAAGACCATGGATAGGATCAGGCTCTCCTCATAAAATCTACATGTTCTTTAAAACATTTTTTCCAAACTAAATGTTATTTTTTAACTTATAAATGGTTACAAGTTTATGATTCCATATACTCAGCCTCAATTTTTCTTTATTTGATAGATAAAAATATCACAATAAACTATGTTATCATGATTAACTACACATATATACGTTCTTATGACAAGTAATCATACTTACCTATCACTATATCCCTTTTCTTATTGTCACATTTTTATGATTTGAGATCAATTAATTTGTTTCATGTTCATTTCCCATTAATTTCCCTCCTTTCATTCCACTTTAGATAAAATAAGATCTAATTCAAGATGACACTCTTATTTCACATGAATAAAAAAGAATCTTAGACACCATGCTCTCTAATTCCTCTTTCTTGGCTACTAGGTTCAAATTCTTCAAATGGTAGTCATCTTTAACACCCATGTTTGGTTCTCTAAATCCATATGGAGGAGGAATATAAAAATCCATCAAAAATTTAAAATCCAACTCATTTAAATAAAAGGTAATTATCAAAAGGAAATATGAAAAAAAATATAAAATTCAACATCATGCCAAAATATGTGATTTATAGCACATATCCTATCTCCACTCGAAGCTCAAACTCCATAGTTGGACTCATAATAGATCCTAAGTCCATTGGGGTCTGGTAGTCTAGTATATTGGGATAAGGGAATTCAAAAATATATATAGTTCTATCTAACTTATCATTTTCATAATAGACAAACAACTCTGTAAGGAGTCCTAAATAATTGGGATCATGTTGTGGGAATGTAGGTCCATTTTAATTTTCATGTATATAGCCTTCATGAGATGATATTCAAACTTCATTAGATAACCCAAGATTTGTGTGGTTAGGATAAGTTCTTCAAAGTTCATAATTTTAAAAGTCTTCTTTTTTTTTATAAACTTATTTTAGTCTCTTGACTTTCATAAATAGTTTTTATACCTTGATTTTACTTAATTTACCCCACCACCCATTTCATTTACCCCTTGACAATAAATTTTATTCTAAATATGTTGCCCCAATTCTATATTCCCTATTCTTCACATATTACAACATGTTAGTACTACTTTGTTTTAGTTTAATCTATATTTAGAATAAAACAATATGCTTGAGTGACTATGGATTATATTAATTTACATCATTTGTTATAATTCATGTTTTTCAGACAACTGCATCTATTTATATATTTCCATACTTTTCCCATTGTTGAGTGAGTTTAGATTGTTACTTCTCACTCACCAATGTTTTTTTCCCTTTCATATACATTTTCCATTTATGATTGAGTTTGGATTATTAATTCTCACTCATCAATGTTATTTTACCTTTTTTCCCCATCTTTTCTTAAGTAAAGACTATAATTACTTTCACAATGATGTTAGATTTTCATTTTTTATGTATCTTTAATTTGATTTAGTTTATCACCCTTATTACTTAAGGTACACTTGTTTGAGTTTTTTAGTCATTTATTGTCCTTGAATTTTTGATTACTTGATTTACTCTAAATTTTGGCTTGGTAATATGGTCCTATCTTATAATTTATCACCCTAGATTACCAAATTTCAAATTACATCATGCCTACACATTTCATTTATCTTGACTTTCCTACATTTGTTTTTTTTATTCTTCACTTTTTTTATCCTTAGGGTTTATCTAAAGTAGTCTCTATGCCCTCCATGATTAAAACTACAAACATAGAAGATATTTATTCAAAAATAAAGGTAAGTCAATTAATGCATATATTACTTATTTATTTCAATCATTTTGTTCTAGTCATTTTCTTTTAGTTATTTTATTCTTTAAAATACTATAAATTAATTAGCTTAATATTGTCTATTATTGTGTTTTTTTCCTGAAGCACCATATTTTTTTATAATTATGTGATGCATGATGAGATTATAGTGGGGAATATGTATACACATAATATTTTTACACTTTATCAATTACCAATGCCTTCTCCCTTTCATGAACCTATCTAATCTCAATATATCTAAGTACATTCCTTACAAGGTGCACTGAGAAAGGGGTGGGTAGACCATTGGTGATTCATAAGATTGTTGTTCCATATACCACCACCTAAAACTAACACAAGTCCCTCTTATACATCTCCCTAATATTTTACACCTCCATTACACAATCCTCCAATTAATTCACCACCTCAAATATCCCCTACCTAAGCCAAAACCTATTTTTGTCATCCTTAGAGCATAGTCGAATGGGCCAACCTTATTCTAGAAATGAGAAAATTACAAGAATAAGTTATCCCAACTAACTTATTTTTAGACTTAACTACTTTATTTCCTAAACCACTGGGTCAACTGGGTTGAATATGATAGATAAAACTTTTAAAGGGTAAATTAGACCATTCTACTTAAGGACTCATTTCTTAGGGTTTACACTTAGAGGGAATAATATTATCTTATAGAAATATCTTAGATGCATACAAGATGTATTATATGCTAGAGATGAACCATATTTGTGATCCTTATGAGCCACAACAACCTTTTTAAAATTACCAATGGATAAGGGAGAGATTAATCCTCAATGGGTTCATCTTCAAGGTAAGTAATCCTAACTATTATTCCTATATTTTGGTAGGTTGAATTGCATAAGTAATCACTACTGAATTTATTTATCTCTCCATGCATTAATATTAACTATAAATTGAATTAAATAGAGATATTTATTACATGTTTACTTTTATGTTTATTATCCCCCATTTATGCCACAAGCTTTGGTAAGCACTAGATTAGATTTACTTTACTTTGTTATTACTTTCTTAGAAACCATAAGACCTATCTAGGGTAATTTTTTGGTAATAGAACCCTTAGTTAGGTCTAGTGGATCTATATTGATCATGACCACATTATATAAATTCCCCAAAAAGTGAAAGGGCTAGTTTTCTTTATATTCTCTGAGCTATGATTGATTTGTAGACTAGCTTCACTTTCCCTTCTATACACTAGTCAAGTAAAAAAGACTAGAAACTATTAAAAACATGTACTTAGGATACTTTGACTCATGAACACAAATATTGGGATAACAAGTGAACTACATAAATCATCCCATGAAAGCTATATGCATGAAAATTAATATTAACCTACCTTCCCACAACATGTCCCCCATTCCTTATGACCCCTTATGGACCCATCAGTCTACCATGAAGATTGGGTACTTATGTTATAAAGTAGGTGGCACTATACGCATATGATGTAATGAGACATCCTACCCAAATATAATGTCCTATTGCACCCCAATGAACCTAGTCTCTATCATGAGGCAAACTATGGAGTTTGAGCTTTGACTAAGATAGGAGATATGCCAAATATGGATCATATACTTTGACATGATCTAAATTCTAAGATTGTTTTTTATTTTAATCATTTTCTTTTTTATTTTATGATTTATATTTTAACTCTTTTGTATTTTTCTATTCCTCCTCATACAGATTAGTAGAACCAAACATGAGTGAAATAGGTGATAAACACAAGAGAGATTATACTTGGTCGTTAGACAAAAGAACCTAAAGAACAAGGTGTCTAAAGACTGATATACTTATACACAAGTAAGCATGAAATCTCAAAACTAATAAAACTATTCCTCAAATAAAAAGAAATAAGGGGAATGATGGGTATCATGAGAGATCCATCCATGTACTAAGTGATAAAATGATAATAATGCTTATATCTGATCACAAGGAGGTAAAATTGTGCTATGAAAGGGATGGGTCTATTCTATGATATTCATGTTGTTTTCCCCCAAAAAATATCACTCTTTTTTGGGACAACATTTAAACTATTTTGGTCCTATAGACCAAAATTATCTCTTCCCTTTCCGAAATTTATCCTGGGCATTCAAATTCCTCATTTTTCAAGCTTCTCAAAAATCTATGGACTCTGCAGGCAGATTCATTTCTATAGGTTCAAAGGCTTCTACAAGTGGGTTCAATCAAAATAATTAGTTTCCAACACTTAGTCATTTTTGGGATTGGTTCAGCACTTTGGTTCAATCAAAAATGTCCATCAGCAAACATCTGAGCAAGGATCCAACCATTGACCATTGAACCGTTGAACCTTCTTGGTTCAACGGGTTCAACAAGTTCAAAGGTTCAACATCATCGACAAGAGTTCATCACTTCATCAAGGTTCAAAGTTCAACCACTTCATGGTTCAATGGCTTCAAAACACTTATCAAAGAGAAGAAGGCTTGAACCATTGAACCACTTTGGTTCAAAGGTTTAATGGGTTCAAGGTTCAATCAAATGGTCCAAAGGTGGGTTCAATCAAATGGTTATACAACTTGAACCATTTTGGTCCAAAGCTTGGTTCATCAGCTTGGTTTAATGTTTGGTTGAACCAAGTGGTTCAATGCTTTGGTTTAATTAAATGGTTCACTTAGTTTAATCAAAGGGATCATTGACTTAGTTCAAATCATGGTTCAAAGGAGCGGTTCAAATTCAAAAGTCCAAAAGAGCCTCCCGAAGGACAAATGCCCTTACAGAGGGCACTTAGTCGACAAAAACACCCTTCGAAAGGGTCATTTTCAAGGAAACAGTTAAGGTAAATTCTTTCAAAATTTTGTTTAAGGTAGACAAAGACATAATTCTTTTAGACTTTTGTCTAAAGGAATTCCTTCGAAGAAAAAGTTTGAAGGAATTCAAAAAGGCTACGGGAAGAAAGCCTAAAGTATTTTTCAAAGGCAAAGTGATTGAAATAATTCTATGGAATTTTTATCCACAAGAAATATCCATAGAATTTTTATCTGTAGGAAATGTCCACAGACTTTTTGTCCACGGGAATTGTCTGTGGGAGAAAACCTGGGGAAAATGCTCGTGGAGAAAGCCTGAGGAAAATGTCCACAGGGAATGTCTATGAGAGACTCCAAAGAAAAGGCCACCAAAGGACCCTGAAGGGTAGGTGCCCTTGCGGGGGAATCTCAGCTACCAACTTAAAGGACACTCCCCCAAAGCCAAAGGGTCACCTTCCCTTTGGGAGGATGCAAAATAGGAAAGCCAAAGAAGGACCAAGAGGTGACACACTTGAAGACGTCAAATTCAAGAACAATGAACTAGCTATTGGAATTTCAAGCGTATTGACAGGTGCACGAATGTCAATTTCAAAGCTCATAAAATAGTCATTGATCCTTGTAATCTACAGACCCAAATGCATTCATAGGCTTTAAGGCCAAGACTAGTAGGAAGTGACTAAAGAGTAGTGTTGATGCAGGAAATTACACCCAGTGGTAGGAAAATAGGTTCTTGCCTTCTCCTCGCAACATGGAAACTCCTCTCTCACTTGTGGGATAGTGAATTTGGAGAGGAGAGTCTCTAGATAAGGGCTAGCTCCCTTTGATGCATCATGTTGTTTCTAGCAAGTGCAAAACACACACACACACACACACACACACACACACACACACACACACACACACACACACACACACACACACACACACACACAGACACACACACACACACACACACAGACACACACACACACACACACACACATAGATAAAAGGGGGGATGAAAAGAGAGAGAGATTGTAGGAAAAAAAAACCTACTCTAAAGAGGTGGTGCACCAAAATAGGTTGACCTTCACACATCCACTCTCAGAATCAGACAAAGACAACAAACATACACTCAAACTTGGTAGAAAGACCAGGCTGTAGGAAAATGGTAGGGAGGTTCTCATGAAATCATAAAAATAGAGACTCACCAAGGTGATATACAATACACACTATAAGTGACTTCCCCTATTTTATACTTCCAAAAAGAGCTCTTCTCCTATAAGCTACAAACTGGCACCTTGTAGATAACTAGTCTGTTGGTGTTGAACTTGTGAGAGCATCAAAGATAATGACTAAACACAAATAACACTCAAAACATACTCAAAATATCTATCCAAGATGGAGGCAAAACTATATTTTTATTGATTCAGGTGGAAATTTTAGCAGAGCTACGCTTTGTTAAAATTGTGGAATTTTTTACAAAAAAGACAAGTATCAAATATATATGAGAAAATGAGGAAGCCCATGTGGCATTCCTTCAAGAAGTGGCCATCACATCCCTTCAACAAGTTGCTCAAAACATTAATGAGCCATGTGCTTTGTTTGCTCAAAGTCCACATTTTTAATGTCAAAACATAGTTTGTCCACCCATTAAATGTAAAATGAAGAAACTGGTTACATTACTTAGCTATTGCATCTTCTCATGATCAATTCGAAGGAACTATTTCACCTGCTGGAGTCACTTCTCAAATTGGCACCACTTGGACTTAATTGCTTCCTCATTCTGTGTATGTCTTCTTATATTTTTTCAATTTTTTGGCTCTATCTGGCTTGTTTGGCCCCCCAGGGGTGAACTTTCAGCAGGTTGCTACATTCTGGGCTCCTTGGCAATACTTTCTCAGTTTGAAACAAAGGCCATTTTGTTTTGCTAAATTTGATGCTCATCTAGCCATCAAGCTTTGAAAACCAATAGATATTCCATCCCCTTGAAATTGGCAGCTTCTCAATCATCATCACTTGAGAAAAAACAACTAAACCACTCTGCTAAATTTGATGTCCACTGAGACATCGTTGAGTCCAGCTAAAATGCCATCGAGTCCATTACCACATCAGTCAGGTCCATGTGGCATCCTCTCAGACACTTCCATGTCTTGTAATTTTTTGGCACCTGTTCCCTTATTTTTGAACTACCCTTCCAGGCTCCCATAGGGAAATTGTCCACAGACAATTTCCCCAGGTTAAAACCCTAGGCGGCTTTGCTATGTATTTCTGTGGACAAAATGTCTGCAAAAATTCTGTTCAATAAACCCTTTGACTATTTGACTATGCTCGAGTCTTTGAAAAATTGAAGTGTCTACCCACCCTCCAAAAGGGCACTTTGACCTTTGACTACCCTTCAGCCAAGGGTAGCCCTTTGAACCAAACCCGTTGAACCAAAATTTGGTTCAACGGTTCAAGGTTCAAAGGAGCGTGCCGATGAACCAAAAGGCTGATGAACTCATGCATTGAACTTTTCTATTGAACCCAGACCATTGAACCAAAAATGGTTCAATGGTTCAACTAATCGAGGTAATGAGCCAAGGAAGGCCGGTGAACCAATATTGAACCAAACATGTTGAACTTGAGCTGTTGAACCACGTACGTTGAACCAAGCCCATTAAACCAAAAATTTGGTTCAATCGATTCAACGGTATGAAGGTTCAACATATTACATTGAGAAATTTTAAACATAGCAATGAACCTTTAAACTTGAACCAAGTCCATTAAACCAAAAATTAGTTCAACGGTTTGGTTCAACCATTATTGAACCAAGAAATTGAACCATTTGAACTAGGCCATGAACCAAAAAATGCTGAACCTGAACAATCTAAAATATAACTAGCATGAATAGCAAGGGAGGAAGGGGACCAAAAATTTTACTTGTGGGTAAAATTTGGTCAACAAATTGGTGACTCCTAGGGGAAGCATGCCTACTATGATTAGAGACTAGTTGCCTTGCAATCCATTGGGCATGGAGTCAGATGATAACTTTGAAAACTGGCAAGAGCTCTGACAAAACTTAGAACTAGCCATGCAAATTACCTCCAAGGAAATGAAAGCACACACAAGACTAAGAAAACTAATACTTATGCAATAGCACTTAGGGAAAATGAGAAAGAAAACAAGGGAAAATATGTACAGCTAAAAGAGACTCAATGGCAATGCTTCAGATGTATCCCATTAACTGGGATACACAATTCTTCACCATCCAACTTGGAGAGTTGGAATATGTTATGCTACTTACACTGAGTAATTATGTAAGGACCACTCCATAAGGCATCAAATTTTGCATGTTTTCCATGCTTGGCTCGATCTTCATCCCACTTTAAGACAATGTCTCCTTCAATAAAATCTTTTGGTGAAGATTTCTTGTCAAAGTGTCTTTTTACTTGCTGTTGGTGACTGGTCATAGAAGCCATAGCCCAATTCCTTACATCTTGGAGCTCCATTAGCTCACACAACCTGACCTCCATGTTACTTCCTTCTTCTAATTACAACTGATGAGCGAGGTCCAGTGTTGGCAATTTGAGTGAGATGGGAAGCCTAGCTTCCCTTCCATATACAAGCATATATGGAGAGTTTTCGATTGCTCTCTTTGGAGTGATTTGATTGGCCCATAGAGCTATCTTCAACTTGGCATGCCAAGTATTCTAATTTTCTTCCATGGTCCTCTTTATAATCCTAATCAAATTTTTATTGGTAGACTCAGCTAGCCCATTTCCTTGCGGGTAATAATTTGATGAAGTGCTGAGGTATATGCCATACTTCAGCGCCCATTCAGTTATTCTGGTCCCCAAAAAAGCCAAAGTGTTATCTAATATTATGGTGGCTAGGACCCTAAATTGTGTTACCAGGTCTTCATAAAATTCCAAGACTGTGCTTTCATTTGCCTCTTTCAGAGTAATAACTTCCACCCACCTTGTGAAATAGTCTATGGTAGTCAACACCCACTTGTTCCTAGCACTAGAGGGAGGATTAATCATCCCTATGAAGTCTAGGCCCCACTACATGAATGGCTATTCCACCTGAATAGGATGTAGAGGCATGGCAGCCAGTCATTATTTTTTGTCAAGAAGTGCACATTTCTAGCACTTTCTTACCCAGGCATGGGTGTCTTTAAAAAGAGTAGGCCAAAAATAGCCAGCTCTCATTATCCTTGTTGTAGTAGCTCTAGGAGCAAAATGGCCACCAACTCGCCCATCATGAAACTCAGCCAGTACCTTATCAGCTTGATTGGGGTCAATGCATCTTAGAAGAACCTCAGAGAGATCCTTCCTAAACAATACTTCATCAACCAGAACATAAGGGAGGGACCAGAGTTTAAAATACCTTCTTTTTATCTTATCAAGACCCTATGGACACTCACCCATGAGAAGGAAATTCTTCATGTCCAACGTCTAATCCTTTGTGACAGTTGGTTCTTCTGTAGTATCTACGTCATGGATTAGCAAGTTATCTTCCCTTTTTTATTTGAAATCTACAGCCAGTTGTTTGCACAGGCCACTGCCCCTCACCAGCTTGGTGATTTTAATGTCTGTCGTACTCCATCACTTTGGTAATCTAGCCCACCCTTTTCTCATTTAAATCTCAATTGGTTAAGAAATCCTTGAAACCAAGATGTGGAACCATAAGGTGAACCCTACTGTTAGACAACATATACCTAAATTTATTTAGGCTTTGCACTACTGCCAGGACTTGCTTTTCTACATATGTGTACCTAACTTTGAAGTCCTCTAACCCTTGGCTGAAGAAGGTGAGTGGCTGCTCGAGGTCATCACCATTTTCTTGAGTAAGCATGGTGGATATCACTTCTTCATTACTGAAAGTATAGAGGTTTAATTCTTTACTAAAGTCGGGGCTGATCAGAATGGGTGCCTGGGTTAAATCCTACTTGATGGCTTCAAAGTTATCTTTTCTTTGCATTGTCCACTTGAACTCTTCACCTTTCCTTAGCATAGAGGTCAGGGGTTTAACTATCTCAGAAAAATTTAGAATGAATCTCTAAATGAAATTTATCCTACCAAAGAAACTTTGCAGGCCTTTTTTGTGCTTTGGTAGGGACATCTCCAGAATGGAGCAAACTCTCTTGAGGTCAATGGACAAGCCCTCCTTGGACATGATGTGGCTAAGAATTTTCCCCTCATGAACAATAAACATGCATTTCTTTGGATTAAGAGAGATGCCAAATTCCCTACACCTTTTGAAAATATGCCTGAGGTGTTCTATGTGCTGGCTCGCTTCCTTAGAGAATACCATTACATCATCAAGGTATCCCAGCATGTTGTTATTTATAAATCCACCAAAATCCATGTCCATGGCTCACTAAAAGGTAGCACTAGCATTGGATAGCCCGAATTGGATCTTCTTGTAGGCAAATGTTCCCCATTTAGTGGTGAAGACTATTTTGTACTAGTCATAGCCTTACACCAGAATCTGATTATACCTTGAATAACCATCTAAGAGGGAGAAGCACTCACTACCAATTACTTTCTAAAGGATCTAATCCATGCTCAGGAGGGGATAATGATCTTTTAAAGATACTTTATTAAGGTCTCTGAAGTTGACACACAGCCTAATCTCTCCATTTTTCTTTCTAACAAGAACAAGGTTGGCCAACCATGAGGAATGTTTGATTGGAAATATAATTCTAGACTCAATCAATTTGGCCAATTCCCTTTGCATGAGGGGTTCAATTATTGGATTGACAGGTCTTTGCTTTTGTGTGACTAGCCTAGCACCTTTTTCTAATTCAATAGTGTGTTGGGTAAGCCTTGGATCAAAACCTTTCAAGTCACTGTAATCCCATGCAAACACATCAATGAATTCTTGACATAGTAGAATGAAATCTCACCTCTCTTGAAACATGCAGACCTTACCAAGCGCTAACAGCTTATCCTTAAAGATTTTGACCCTTTCATAATTCTCCTCTTTGGTCATGATGCATGCCTTGTCATTTCTCAGTTGGTCATCTCCGTTGAAAATTATTTCAAGTGTGACCAAACCTTTAGGGATTTTATTGTTCTTCAACTAAACAATCTGATTTCCATATTACTACTACAATTTCACCTAGTTGTGTAATGTGAACTCAACTTCTTCCTAAAGGAAGAAAGCTATCTACTGGTCACTTTTGAAGACTTGCTAATTTTCAATGTTTTCTAGGACAGAGGGTTGAACTACCACTTTCAAGTGGCACAAACCACAATCTCGACTTATTTCCCTTAAAATGTCAAACTAAGCACTAATTGCTGCCAGCCTGTCTGCTTGTTTGTTCTGCTCCTTGGGAATCAAGGCAATGTTAAGAGCAAGGAAATCTTCCATAAAGTCCTAGACCCTGTGCTTGTAAGACTTCAGCAAGGAGTTCTTTGTTAGATTTCAACCTTTCACCTGATTTACAATTAGCTCGCTGTCTCCCAAGACCTGCAACTCCTTAATCCCTCTTTTCCTTACCCATTCAAGGCCATGGATCAAAGAATCATATTCTAAAACATTACTCATGCAAGATAATTGGAAATGGAAAGCTGATAAGTACCTTTCCTTTGAAGGGGATACTAGCATCGCTCCACCTCTAGTGCCTAGCTTACTTCTAGAACCGTCAAAATATAGCTACCATAGACCAAGGTCATCCTGGTAGGCCTTCATTAAATTTGGCATGAAGGTGCCCTCTTCAAGCAAGCAATAGACCCCAAGGTCTACCTCCTCAATGAACTTATAAGAATCATGTTTGAAGTCATCATTTCCCCACTCATCCAAGAGTAAATTTGTGACTCCTTCAAGAGTGGAGGATGGAGATTGGTCTGTCTAGGATTCTTCTGGGTCGATAATAGTGTAACTGACATTCACTGCCTTGGGTGAATATGGCTCTAGATGATCCTTGTAGAGTGGCTTAGATTCAATTTTCACCTTGGTCCCATACTTGGTTCTAAAAACTAGATATGACCAATTCACTACTAGATAGCCACCTATCTTTGACGTGAAGTCCCTAGACAAGCAAATTGTGAAATACAGAGGAACATCTGCTACCACTATATCATGGGGAATTGAGAAGGTTGGGCAAGCATGCAATGTCAAGCCTATACCCTTCACAATCCCAAATATTTTTTCAGGCATCCCATCTAGTTGTAAGACACCTTTGTTCATTTCTTCATACTTCAATCCCATCTTATCAGCAATGCACTTGGGCATCACTGAGGTGCTGGCCCCACTGTCAATTATGCAGTTGTGTACCAAGAAATCCCCTATGACCAAAGATACATAGAAAGGGGGATTTTTCTCTTCTTTATTTACCTAACCTAAAGTGGAAGGCTGCCCATTTGTCATCAAGACATTATTAGTGCTTGTTGGGATAGCTTGTCGGTCCAGCTCATGCAATTCTTTCTTCAATACATCCTTCTATCTTGGAAGAGACAATGAATCCCATAAAGAGATGCTCACATGCAACTTCTTCATCTGGTCCACTATATTGACCTAGGGACTACCTCCCTTCACATTTTCTTTTGGGATGATCCCAACTGGAGCTATAGGCTAAGGTGCTAAAGGTACAAGTAGCTATTTGAAAATTGGGGCCTTTTGAAATGAGTGTGATGGAGGAGGTTCTGCTACCGCTTGAGTAGTAGCCTGGGATTCCCCATTGCTCTTATCTTAAATCTTGTGTTGGTTGCAACACAATCAGCCTTATTGTCTATAGTACCCCCATGATTGATTGCACAAAACTCACCCTCTAGGTGATTCATAAGACTAGAATCTGACTGGGCCTGATTGTTACTCATGCTGGGCTGAGTTGGAGCCTCAATAAATTGGGAATGAGTAGCAGGCTAATTTTTTGTATTCTATAAATAATTCATCATCTCATTTATGTGAACACCCTATTCTTGAGCATATCCCATGATCGAACAACTAGGCTGCTCTTGTACTAAATTGTTCTGATCAGGCACCATGGCCTTAGATGATTAGGAGGGACCGGTGTTGTAATTTTGAAATGCCTTGATTATAGTGAGCTGCCCCTGACCTTGATTATAATTTTTAAAGGGGGGTCTAGGGGCATGACCATAATTCTAGTATCCCTTATTTGTTCTGATGCCTTGAGCTTGTTGCCTTTTAATGGTGACAAGTTCATTGGACATGTTCTGCAATAGACTCTTAACCTTGTGAAGCTCATTTGATGAAATAGAAACTAGTTTCTCAATGGTAGGTAGGGGAGAAATTATTGGAGCAATGGTTTGAATTAGGGGCAGCAATTTTGGGAAAAGTGGCATGTGAGGCCTAGGGGTGATCTTTCCAACTTGTACCAAGCAATTCTCAGTGATTATGGCAATGTCATAAGCAGAAGGCAGTATATGCCCTCCCATATATTGTATCATCACTACAATGTCACTGTTTAATGATTTTAAATAGTATAGGAAAGTGTAGCTGGGATTCAGCCTTACTAGGATGGGAATTCTATCCCAAGTCTTTTAAAACCATGTGTTGAAGTCTTGCATATACTCATGTAGAGCTCTCTTTATGGTCATCAACTACTCAAAAAGTGAGAGGCCATCACTCTTTTCCCCAAAATGATCTGTCAATTGAGTGCCCAATTCATTCCAAGAATGTATTGAATTTACAGGCAAGGTCCCATACCAATCAAGAGCCTTGCCTTTCAAAGACAATGCTAGCAATTTGATGGTGATGTTTTCTTCTATGACATTGTGAATATTGCAAAGATTGGAAATATTCCTAATGTGCTCAATGGCTGTAATGGACCCCTCACCATCGAAAGAAGGCACATTCTTTAGAGCTATTCATGGAATTAGATCATAGCATGGGAGGTTTAAGGGGATCTCACCATGAGAAGCTACAAAAGGCAATGCCATGGCTGGGATGGGCTGTAACTGTGGCTATGCTATGTATGTGTTCCTTAAAATAGGTTTGAAAGGGTCATTTGTTGGATAATGATGAGTTTTCTCAAACCTTAGCCTTTTTGCAGAGTTTAAAGGTAACTCAATGAAATCAAAAGGAACCCCTCTAGAAGTAAACCTTGTGGTGACTTTAGGCATAGAAGATTAAGAAACTGGTCTTGAAATTATATAACTAAAGCTCTTACCAGTAGAGTCACTAGATGCTAGAAAACTTTAATTGGTTGTATCAGGACCAACATCAATCTTGAAAACTTTATTAAGTCATCAAACTGATTGTCCCACCGAGTGTGCCAAAATTGTTGACATAGGAAATTGCACCCAGTGGCAGGAAAATAGGTTCTTGCCTTCTCCTCAAAACATGGAAACTCCTCTCTCACCTGTGGGACAATGAAGATGGAGAGGAGAGTCTCTAGATAAGGGCTAGCTCCCTTTGATGCATCATGTTATTTCCAGTAAGTGCAAAACACACACATATATATAGATAAAAGGGGGGATGAAAAGAAAGAGAGATTATAGGAAAAACAAACTTACTCTAAAGAGGTGATGCACCAAAATAGGTCGACCTTCACACATCGACTCTCAGAATCAGACAAAGACAACAAACATACACTCAGACTTGGCAGAAAGACCAGGCTACAGTAAAATGGTAGGGAGGTTCTCATGAAAGCATAGAAAAAGAGACTCACCAAGGTGCTATACAATACACACTGTAAGTGACTTCCCCTATTTTATACTTCCAAAAAGAGCTCTTCTCCTGTAAGTTACAAATTGGTGCCTTGTAGATAAATGGTCTATTGGTGTTGAGCCTGTGAGAGCATCAAAGATAATGACTAAACACAAATAACACTCAGAACATACTCAGAATATCTATCCAAAATGGAGGCAAAATTGTATTTTTATTGATTCAAGTGGAAATTTTAGCAGAGCTACGCTTTGTTAAAATTATGGAAGATTTTACAAAAAAGACAAGTATCAAATATATATGAGAAAACAAGGAAGCCCATGTGGCGTTCCTTCAACAAGTGGTCATCACGTCCCTTCAACAAGTTGCTCAAAACATTAATGAGCTATGTGCTTTGTCTACTTGAAGTCCACATTTTTAATGTCAAAACATAGTTTGTCCACCCATTAAATGTAAAATGAAGAAATTGATTACATTACTTAGCTGTTGCATCTTCTCATGATCAATTCGAAGGAACTATTTCACCTACTGGAGTCACTTCTCAAATTGGTGCCACTTGGAATTAACTTCTTGCTCATTTCGTGTATGTCTTCTTGTCTTTTATCAATTTTTTGTCTCTATCTAGCTTGTTCGGCCCCCCAGGGGTGAAATTTCAGTAGGTTGTTGCATTCTGGGCTCCTTGGCAATACTTTCTCAGTTTGAAACAAAGGCCATTTTATTTTGCTAAATTTGACACTCATCTGGCCATCAAGCTTTGAAAACCAATGGATATTCCATCCTATTAAAATTGCTGGCTTCTCAAGTGTCATTGCTTGAGAAATAATGGCTAAACCACTCTACTAAATTTGACGTCCATCGGGATGTCGTCGGGTCCAGCTAAAATGCCATCGGGTCCATTGCTACATCAGTCGGGTCCACATGGCATCCTCTCAGACACTTCCATGTTTTGTAATTTTCTAGTACATGTCCCCTTGTTTTTGAACTACCCTTCTGGGCTCTCGTGGGCAAATTGTTCATAGATAATTTCCCCAAGTTAAAACCCCAGGTGGCTTTGCTATGTATTTCTACAGACAAAATGTCTGCAAAAATTATGTTTGATAAACCCTTTGACTATTTGACTATGCCCAAGTCTTTGAAAAGTTGAAGTGTCTGCTCGCCCTCCAAAAGGGCACTTTGACCTTTGACTACCCTTCGGCCAAGGGTAGCCCTTTGAACCAAACCCATTGAACTAAAATTTGGTTCAACGGTTCAAGGTTCAAAGGAGCACGCCGATGAACCAAAAGGTCAATGAACTCATGCATTGAACTTTTCCGTTGAACCCAGACCGTTGAACCAAAAATGGTTCAACAGTTCAACTAAGCGCACTGATGAGCCAAGGAAGGGTGGTGAACCAATATTGAACCGAACATGTTGAACTTGAGCCATTGAACCACGTACATTGAACCAAGCCCATTGAACCAAAAATTTGGTTCAATCAGTTCAACGGTACGAAGGTTCAACATATTACATTGAGAAATTTTGACCATAGCAATGAACCTTTAAACTTGAACTAAGTCTTTTGAACCAAAAATTGGTTCAATGGTTTGGTTCAACCATTATTGAACCAAGAAATTGAACCATTTGAACTAGGCCTTGAACCAAAAAATGTTGAACCTAAACAATCTAAAATATAACTAGCATGAATAGCAAGGGAGGAAGGGGACCAAAAATTTTACCTGTGGGTAAAATTTTGTCAACAAGTAGAGCATCAAATTGAATCAAGGACCTGATTCACTTAACCAAAAAAAGAGGAACAATGAAGAAGGATCAAATTTCCAGGTGGACATTGAAAGATACAAAATTTCAAAAGCATGACTTGTTTCTCTGCATTGAGAAAAACAAATGGGTAGATGCCCCTAAATTCTATCCTGTCTTTTTAACAAATTTCAATTTAACATGATGTGTTACTATTCCCGAGTCCTTCTTGAAGAGGCTATATAAGGGACTCTATTTTATTGTAAATGGATCTCTTTCTGACAATTAGAATGAAACTCTGCCCAAATTGAAAGGCATTACTGAGACTTTGAGATTAGATTGTTGATCATATTTTGTTATTGGAATAAGAAAGAAAATGATTTTTTAGACTTTGTGTTGTGATATCTTTGTTTTTGAGGAAACTATTCTTATGTCTTTTTCCTTAATATATCTTCTATTCCTTTAATTTAACAAGTAGAATTAGTGAAAGTAGTCAGGAAGGTGTCTTGAAGAGTCAACTGTGGAGAGACTTTTTGCCCCCATAATTGCCTTTAGTGTGTTTTCTTTTCATTTCTATGTAAAGGACCTTAGTACGACTTTGTGCCCTCATTGTCCTTCGTATCTTACTCTTGATCAATTTAGGTGGAGACTTTGTGCTACATCTTGATTTTCTAGTTACTACATCTTTGGTTACATTTTGCTTTTACTACCAAGAGTATTCTTGTGGCTTGCTGAATAGTACTTTTGAAAGAAGAGGAGTGCTTTCTATCATTTCCCTTGAGTTTTTCCTTTGATCCTTACACATCATCTCTAAAAAAAAGAGAGATGGATGGTTCTTGCTACCCTTGAGTATTATTTTCTATATATATATACATATATATATATATACATATATATATATATATATATATACATATATATATACATATATATATATATATACATATATATATATATACATACATATATATATACATATATATATATATATATATATATATATATACATATATATATATATACATATATATATATATATATATATATATATATATATATATAAACACACAAACACACACACACACACACACACACACACACACACACACACACACACATGGATGGTTCTTCCTAACCTTGAGTATTATTTTCTATATATATAGCTTATCCATAGGGAACCTCCCCTTGATGAGAGGAGAGATTAGTCCCCTTTTGATGTGGTAAACCTACACATTTGGATGACCAATCTTCCTACTTTGGCTGATCAGACCTATTTTTTTTATCAGTACGTTGATCGACAAAATATTCAACCAACACATGTCACTATAAAAGCCATATGAACATAATATATATCTATAACAAACATAAATGAAATTAGTAGTCATATTGAAAGAGATGGGAATGTTAATAGTCATCCCAACAAGGGGGGAAGTGAATGAGGATCAAATAATCATAAATCTATTAAGGTAAATGATTATGTAAATCGATAATAAATGATAATAAAGAACCAAAATGGAAATAAATACCAAATGTAAAGTTAAATAAAACTATATAACCCCAAGAAAATGATGGTACTAGTAAAGCATGTTTTTGAAGAAGACCTAGTCCTATCCATGGTATTACAATACAACTCACAAGCTATAAATTAAAATAAAACCAAAAAATCCAAAGGAAACAATGGTGTAAGTAAAATTAAACTAAATTAATTAAATTTCATAAAAATAAATAAAAATGAGACAAAAATAACAAGCAAAATCTATGTTATCATCTATATCAAAGATGAGCATGTGAAATATAAGCTTATGTGTCACAAAAGTTTTTTTGAATATGAATTGGTTTGTTACTGTGCAATGTAGAATAAGAGAGGGCATCATAAGATGATACAATGAGTAATTGGATGTATGGATGAGCATCAAAAGAAGACCTAAATTGTGAAGTGATATGTATGGGCATCACAAGATGCCCCAACATGTGATATGTAATGAGGTGAATTTGAATAATTAGAGTGAATTGCATGGTTATTTTTTATGCAATTGGAGATATGTAAATGTGTTGTTTTGTTGGATTTTAAGGGTGGTGAAATTGAAATAGGATTTTTAGGAGAATTATGAAGGGGTATATAATGTAAATGAGGATAATTTATTATTAGCTTTAGGGTGGGAATTTTAACTAAGTGCTCTTTAGGTTCATGTGATGTAAGAGGTTGAGGATTGATAAATGCAACTACCCATTTGAAGTTGTTCATATGAGTTATTATTTCCTTATTTGTGTATGAATAGGGATCAAATTTAGTTTAAACAACATTATTATATGAGGTGGAGGTATGGGTTAATTACTGTTTATCATTAGGTAGGTTATGTTTATGTTCATGTGATTCTTTAGATTAGACTTGTGAGGCTTGAAGATAGTATTGATAACATTAATTTTTTATAATATAAATTTAAAATGTGGACCATACAAGGAAGCAAGAATAAATCAATTAATATCACAACAATCATCATGGGAATGACCTATCATAGAATGCCACCAATAAAACTTATTAAGATTTACCATTTTGGAGGAGGTTTGGAAGGATCAAAGTTTATGGGTTTAGAGTGTGTAAATTTATTCTTAAGTTATCTTAGACTCAAGGGAGGGTGGATGGTATTAAATTCATTTGAATTAAATGTTACCTTTCAAGTCTAGAGAGGATTATAAGAATCAATGTTATGAGAAAATGATTGGAAAGGTTCCTTATTAGTTTCTTGAGGTGATTCAACTTGAGGCATAAGAAATTCTTGCCTTTTTCTTGGTATAAGGTTTATTCTAAACTTTTATGGGAAAAGATCCAGACCTTGTATTAAATAGGAGATTTAAGAGTGGTAATAAATAGTTTTAAAAGAGTCTCATCATTAACTTTATGGTCCACTTTATGAGCTATAGACTTACATCATTTAATGAAAGTGTGATAAGATTCATTAGGAAGTTTTTGGGCATTGATGAGGTGGCTAATGTAATTTTTAGGAAGGTCATTGAGTTATAATTCCTTCACTATATAATTGAATAGATCCTCTAGTTTTGAAATGAAATGTCTAGAAAGTTGATTGTACCATTGAATTTCATCACCAACAAAGGTTTTATCTAAGAGCTTGGTGGTAGTGAAGGTGTTAGTTTAGACACATTCCTTATAGAGATTACCAAATGGTTTAATAAAATTAGTGGCATATTTAGTTCCATCATATGTGATAATTAGAGAGATGTTTCCAAAGTCTATGGATGCAATGAATGGATATAAAGATTCACTTTGAAGATGTTGAAGCATTTTTTTATATAAAGGGGGTTGAGGGATGAGATTCCCATTGACATATATAAGAGGAAGAGGGATAAAAATATGATTTGGTTGATTCATGATGACTTGAGGGGTTGACTATCCATTTGTAATATTTGAGATTGTATTTGAATAATTTAGGAGTGGTTATTTGTTTTCATAACATTAATTTGTTGAATTATTTGAGAAATAATTTGAGTTATATCAATGAGAGGATTTTGATTGTTAGTGTTAATATGTGGAGTTTTAGTTTTGGTAGGAGGATCATTCTTATATTGGTAGTATGGTATGTATTACTGGGTGGAGGGTTCCCAACATTAGTATTAAGAAGAAGAATAGGATGAATAACTTTGAATGTATTATATTGTGCAACAATTGATTTGGGATTAGGAAGACATGAAGGAATAAATTTAATATTTTCATTTGAAGTGATAATATAAGTGAGGTTCTTATCTAAATCCTTAATGATTTAGTGTTCTTAACTAATCAGAAGCTAAAAAATAAGACATAATTATGAATTTATTAGTTTAATTAGCTAACTCATCCATGACCTATAGAGTCTTCTAGATCACATAAGGTCGAATTGATAAATTACATTTTAGAAGAAGGTAAGAATAATAATTGGTAGGAAATAGAGTCAAACAAGTCAACTATGTTTTGAAAAAAAGGTAAGTAAAATATCCTATAAGAGGCTAAGTCGACAGAGTCGATTGTGTTTGTGCTAAGTTGAATCAATAGATCTAGTTGTTGAACATAACACAAACCTTATACCAACACTATCTAGTACAAGTTTTGTAATACATCATACAATTGATAAAGATCAAGTATAAAAAATAGAAATGTTAATCTATGCAGTCATTCTTGAATGTTTTAAATTATAACTTTAAAATTAAATGTGATAGGAAGTTTGGATTTAGAAAGGAACTAAAAAGAGGTAAGTTAAAGATGTTTTTGGGTTTTTAAGACTGAAATGGATCTATATTAGTGATGGTATTGGCTTGGTATTGGGTCCTACCCCCTAACCTCATAATCCCACAATGATAAGGGTGTCAAGTGATTTGCCAATATATACCATCAACCACAAATTTATACTCAACTAAAAAACTGATTTGGCTTCCCCCTTGGTGATGAAATAAAAGTAGGTAGATCTTGGGTAGAAATTTTTAATGATTTTTGATATTATGTGGTTTGGAAGTGTGTGAATAAAAGAAAAATAAGTGTGACTAAATCAATAAATTGAATTTTCCTATTTAGTCTATATGTGCTACTCTAAGAAAGAAAATAAAAAAATGAAAGATGGATTAATTACTATCAATGTCAGTTAATTTATTTTATTGAAGATTATAGGGTTGACCAAGTTGACCAAGTATACAACTAGTATAGATCATAATCAATTAGGTTGATTCTATCTATTAAATCAAGGGCCAAATAAACATAGTTGAACAAGTCTCCTAAGAAAAAAGAAGATATAGAACTAAGTAGATCTAGTTGACTTAGTTTAATATAAGGTTATATATTTATAGACTAAAAACTATGAAAAATAGGACTAAAATGAAGTAAAATAAATGATTAAGTTGCATGAGAATGAATTTGATGATTTTAATGATGTTGAATTTGTTGTTTTTATATTATCATCTAGATGAAATTTTTTAACTTGCTAACAAAGTAGAATAGGTTGAATGATTCTAAAAACATATATGAAAATAATTGAATTAGTTCGATCAAATAAATCCAGTTAATTTTAGTTGATGACCTACAAAAATCTAAACATAGTTGATCAGATTGACTCTGTGTTAAACTTACACAAAAAATGTTAGATAGAGTTGATACATTCAATTCAATGATGTAAAAATGAAATAAATCATAAACCATAATAAATGAGATTGTGAAATAAAACATATAATTTTTATTTTCACATTGGTTTCACTAGAATGTATACAAGGGAAAGTGAAGTTGATCTACAAATCAATCCTAGCTCAAAAAAGATAAATCAGACCATCCCTTCCACTTGTTGGTACATTCATAAAATTAGAGTCATGACCAATATGGATCCACTACACATAACTAAAGGCTATATTATAAAATAATATCACTATAAATGGTTTTGAATCTTCTAATTGAGCAATACCACACATTAACACTAGCTAGGTCTTATGGTTTCTAACAAAATAAATTAAAATCTAGTTTAGTGATCACCAAAGATTATGACACAAATGGGGGATAATAAATGTAAAAGTAAAAATTCAAAGAAAAATTATACTCAAGTTAATGTAGAGGTAATCCTAAGCATATAAATACATTCATAATAAAATACATGAAAATATATCTAATAATGAAATAGGAGTAAGAGCTAGGAATACTTACCTTTAAGGTAAACCTGCGAAGCTTCAATCTCTCTCTTGGCTAATAGTTATTTGTAAGATTTTATTTTGGTTTGTAAGGATTAAAAACAAAGGTTATCTCTAACATATAAGAATTCTCATATGCATCCAAAATAATTTTCCCATAAGATAAGTTTCTTCTCTTCAAAGGAAGTATGAAACCCTAAGTAATGACTCCTCAAGTAGAATGGTGGATAAGCAGTTGTGAAAATGAATGATTTTATATATATATCTCTAAAAATGGGGTGAAGGATGTGTTTATATATCTAGATATAACCCTAAACCCTTCTTAAATTTTAGTTGACACAGTCATCCCAGTCAATCTAGTTATTTATAAAATAGAGTAGTTAGTTCTTAAACTAAGTCAATTGGGCCAACTTACTCTTGTAACATGATCATTTCCAAAAATAACATCATCCCATTTTACTATGTTCAAAGGATGATAAAAATAAGTGTTGTATTAGGTAGGGGATATTTGAAGTGCTGAATTACTTGGAAGACCATGTAATGGTAGTGTCAAAGCTTAGGGAAATGTATAATAGGGACTTGTGTTGGTTTTAAGTGGTGGTTTAAGGAACAAAAATATTGAAAAGCACTAATGGTCTACCCAACACTTTCTTGGTTCATTATTTAAGGCATGTACTCAAAGATATTGAAACTTGATAGGTTCCTATGATACATAAAGTGTTATCATTAAAGATTAAACATATTGTGTGTAAATAGAGATCAACTAAAAGCATTTATCATGTGTTGTTGTCCTCAATATTCTAGCTCATTTATCCAAGAAAAGATTTTAGGAACTCTCTAACTAAGTAAGATGAGCCAATAACTATCAAAATAGAGAGAAGAAGAAAAGATAAATGATCTTAAACAAAGAGCAATTGATTTGTGGCTAGTCGAGTGCACTATTTGTAAAGATTGGGTTGAAGAATCAATGACATTCCCTTGATTGCAATGGTGTATAAAATCACAAAAAAATAGAATTAGAGATTTAAAATAATGGTATCAATCTATATATATGATAATATTAAAAAATTTGAGGGTCTAATATAAATTTTTGGATCCAAAATTGGCTTACTTGTAGAAGGGCAATGGAGGTTAGATCAAGGAGTTTAACTACATTGAATTGGTACTATAACTTAGGGGAGACTAAAAATTATTGAAAATAGAAGAGGGAGTGATACTGGATAACATGGAAGTGAAAATAAGGTGAAAATATAAATAAAAATAAAGAAAACATGTAAAAACATATGAAATTTGAGTTATAGGAGCAAATTTTGGAAGATGGGAAGAAGGTGGTAGAACCACCTCTCTTTGAAATGGTGGCTATGAAAACACCATTACCCATAATTAAACCAAAAAATCTTTATAATGGAACCACCCTATGGGAAATAAAATACTATAATATTTTATGAAACCACTATGGTGGTTTTCAAACCAAAGCAGTGGTTTTGTAATAGAGAATGATAATTTTGTCATAAATCATGATGGTTTTGTCATGCATAATAATTTTCAAAAATTGATTTTTTAGAATACAAAAAGGAAAAACCAAAGATATTCAAAGGTTTATTGGAGAGAGGAAGTAAATTAAAGTGGGTGTGTTATAGAGAACCTATTTTGAGAATACACTAAGAGATCATTGCATCATCATTGGACATCATTTCATAATATTGCACCATGCAGATTTTGTGTGAATACATATTGACCCCTCAGGAGGAAACCTTATAATGAATTTATGATGGTTTGGTTATAGGTAGTTATATGTATAAATTAAAATAGGGGGTTAAAAATAATTACCTCACTTAACTTAGTGGTGCAAGGAAGCCAACTGAGACTTTATGCAACATATAAATAAGAGATGATGTAATTATAATGAAATAATGGGAAATATACTACATAATCAAAACATGAAAGATAATATATACCATATGTGTGTGGAATATAATAATAATTAAACCATCTCATTAGGTAATTGAATCTGGTACCAAGTCATCATGTATTTGTAAAACCATAAAATGTGCTACAAAATATTGAAAAGTTCGTAGAACATTAGTTTTGAAAAATAAATCATAAAATATATAAATAAGACAATTCATAAACATGAAAATATATATAAAATGTAAAAATATTACATAACTGGAAAGCTTGAAAATAAAAATGGCTAGTTTAGGGTCCAATATGTTCAAAAACATTTCAAAAAAACTTCATTTGTGCCAATTGAATTGAAATATTTTTTATCTTTGGGATACCTATGATGGGTTTATTTATAGTTGGTCCATAATCATAAAATGTATTAAGGAGATATGGGATCAATTTTATTAAATACAAGATATCTTATCTCAAACCTTCAAGGACTTTTATAATATGGCTTGATTGGGAGCACTTTCCATTAGTCACCCCACACTTCTCATGAGTTGGGTGTATGATTGGATGATCCCCTACCAAAGGAGATTAGCTACTAGAGACATAGGGTCCATTAGGTCCTCTATATGGATATATGTATCACTATTTTATGCTTTGCATGTGTTATTTGTACTCTTATTGTGATGGATTTGATAGCCCTACCCTACGAAGGTATGATTGGATAGTGAGATGGGGAAGTTACATATGTATTGGTGACCATTAGGGCCACACAAGTATGATAAAATATTATAAAAGTTGAGGTACACCCAGTGGATAGGGTAACTCAAAATTTTTACATGCCCTATGTGGGAAACCTCCTGGTACAAATGGTAGTTTAAATAGTTGTTTGAAAGGAATAAGAAGGAAGACCAGGATGTTTAACATAGAACCTATTCAAATAAGGGGTGCATATTAACCATGTGATTCAAGAAGGACATGAATATGGGGAATATACCTTGATAAAACAATAACATGTAATCCTACCACCACCACCATTATAACATGACCTTGGTGAGTAGGATCCTACACAACAGAAATGGTAGGCAAGTGGAGATGGCAAGGCCCCCAAGTATATTGAGATGGATTAGAACCAAGATGTGGATGAGGTTACAAACTATAATTATGACCTAGAATAGCATGATGATGACCTAGGTAAACTATTAATTTATGCATTTTAACTTATTACTTGATACTATAGTCTTAAGATTGATTACCTAGTTAATTTATTACTTTTATTTTTGTATGACTGAATTTGATATCAATTCTTCCACTTTCTGATTACATATATCTTGACTAGATGGAGGACTATGATCAAGGACACCATGATAAACCTTTTTTATTTGGGCACATGCATGACTAGAGGTGAGTTGCTAGTATATATTGGATTATGTATTAGGATAGGCCAACATACTAACATCTTTATTCTATCCTACCATGCATTTTTGATACTGACTAGGTTGAGGGTGGAGAACAACACTATGAATGTGAGATCCAAGAGAGCAAAGGCATTCATAGATATTATGATATAATATATATTTTTGGCTTTTTATAGCTAATAAATAGGAGGTATAACCTTTTAGGGATACACCAATGAGATTAGAGACATGAGCCTTCAAGCTGGAGTGACTATTTCTTAGGATGGTAGTAGTAGGAGATGCCACAAGATCCACAACCCCCACCATTATTTTACATCAGGACCCTCTTGTAAGAGGAGATTTAGATCTTAATTTATTATACTTATAGACACATATTTTACACTTTTGATTCTTTTTTAATTTTTATATCTTGAGACACATTGGCCCTATGTAAAGGTGATTGTTTTAAAAAATTGATAGTATTATGATGTGTGTGTGTGTGTGTGTGAGATATATATATATATATATATATATATATATATATATAAAAATTAGGGTTTACCTCTTAGCAACTTGTCATTATGTACTATGGGATTTAATTTTCATGTTTTTTTCTTAGTTAATGCATTTTAGATGACTAGGCATGTGATGATATATTATGTAGCTCTGTGTTTTTGTTAAGATGTCATGGAAAAATATTATATATGTGAAACTAAATTTACATAAATGATTTAATATGATAGATACACATGAAATCAAAAATTTACTAATAATTGTTTCATAGGTGATAACCTAATTATCTTACTACACATATATGACTTCCAATTTGTAGTAGGGGAATGAAAAGGGAAACATGATAGATGTAATATGATAAAATATGAAACTAAGATTAAAAATTTAAACAAAAAAAAAAGATGACCTAATTATTATGAGTAAAAGAGTGAAATTTACTCTTTTATAGACTTATAAAATACTATTTTTTTTGGATTTACTAGGGATGACTATCCCTAATAGAATTAGTGAGTGTGATAAAGTTAACTTATTTAGCATAGGCATATAGACATTCCTTTTGAATATATTTTTATTTGAACCCTTTTTTATTTAATATCAATTTTTCATTTAAATTTCATTTTTATTTATTATTATTATTATTTTGTATGACCTAAAATTAGTCTCATGTGACTAGGAAGACACATGGGCTCATCACCAAAGACTAGAGGTAGTCAGGTAAGGACATATATCCCAAATTCTAACCCCATAAAGCTAGTAATATATGATGGGTAAACACCAAAGGTAAATAAGGGTGATATATGTGGGATTTTAGTTTTGATGTTGCATTATATTTTGATAAGAATGTTTTTTTCTTTGCTAGGCCTTTACCCCAAAAACATAGCCCCATTCAATAAGTAAGAAATGAGTCATCATTTAAGATAAATAAAGGTGGGTAAAGTTACCCATATATTATAATTCTAATATTTTCATCTATAAGGCACCGTAAGAGAATAATTTATCATGGACAAGCTTATATACTAGGATATAGGCTAGAATTTTCTAGGTTTGTAAGAAGATATAGGTAAAATAGGTGTACTCTACTCATAAGAACTAAAATAAGAACCAATATAATGGTTTATTTGAAAGAAGTTTTCTATAAGATAACAAGGTAATGTGAAGATGAGATGATGTGACATGATGCACCCTATAAGTTTCACGCTATGCAAATAACAATCAAATAATCACCAAATAGAACATTTGATATGCAAACGAACACACAAAATATGAAAATACAATGTAATGAGGGTAATGTGATATGAAAAACTAAATATAGAAACACTTAAGGTGTAAATAGTTCAAAAATTCATTGAACCCCTTGCCCTCTAAATTGCATAACTAATAGGCTCTGTTATTGAAATCTTCAGTCACTAGATAAGGGCATAAAAAATTAGGTTCAAACTTTTGACCTTCTCATTTATTTTTTTAAGTGTGGCTATCAAGCCTGAGGATAAGGTCTCCTATATGTATCTGGTATTGATTGACATTTTTATTGTATTGTCTACCCATACAATCAACATAGGCAATGTGATTTATTGTAGTAGTAAGTCGATGTTTGTCTAAATCCTCTAGCTTAATGAGAATTACATTTTTTTACTCTTTATGATCAAGGAGACCCTAAAGATAAATGTGAAGGCTAAGTATCTTAACCTCAAGTAGTATAATAGCTTTATATCCAAACATTAGTGAATATGGAACTGCCATTGTGGGAGTTTTAATGCTAGTTATATAAGTCAAAAGTATTGGATAAAATTACAAATGCCAATATCATTTATAATCTTTAACTATTTTGACTAGGATAAACTTTAGGGTTTTATTAGTAGATTCAACCTGATTTTCATCCTATGGATAATTCAAGGAGGTTGTATGATGTTATATGATGAGTTTATTACATATTTCATGTACCTCAAGGTTTTTAAAGGGGGACACATTGTCTATTATGATGATTTATAAAACCCTAAATTGATAAATGATCCGGTTCAGAATGAATTTCATAATGACTAAACCAATAATAGCTGTAACATGAATTACCTTCACCCACTTAGTTAAATATTCATTAACCATGTTAATGAAGTGGTGACCATATAGAGAAGTGGGATAAATATTACCTATGATATGTAGACCCAAAATGGAAATGGTCCAATGTGTAATGATGGGATTCAAAGGTCAAGGAACAATGTGGATCTCATGAGAGAAGTGTTGACACTTCTCACATATTATAACATATTTAATGACATAATGTTCAAGAAAGGGTTGAAAGTATCCCATTCTATGTTTATTGAGAGGAGTTGCATGGCCACCAAAATTATTATCAGAAACCAATTGTGATAATGTAAAATGACCCCTTTTTTTACTCCTCTTGGTTTACACATCTCAACAACATGTCAAATTCTTCGTAGTAAATAACCTCATCTAATATGATGTACTTGGAAGTGATAATGTGAAGATGATGCCTCTATTAAAATTTGGACCCTTTAGCATAGATTTTGTTAATTATGTAATGAATGATATGATAATACCAAGTAGAGTATGTGATAGGAGGTTTATCTATGTAACATATTAATTCATCAAGAAAATCAATGTCAATGAGATCATTGACCTCCATGAGAGAATTTTCCAACTAATTGACAATGATTTATCCCTTAATTGACTTATGGTTGATGTAATTAAGCTTTAACTCACTCAAAACCATTATAAAATGTTTATAATTTTGAGAGAGGGATGGGTGGGTCAAGAAAATTTACAAGTATTGAGACTTGATTATGACCTATGTTTCCTAATTAAGCATATAGCACCGTAATCACTTAATTGTGAACATAATTTTTAAACACTCCTTATCTACCTAAAAATAATGTGTTTCATAGTCCATGAGAGTGTGGATGATGAATTAGATGGCATGATCTTTTCCAGTGTCATCCTCTTGGGAAAACCTGTAGGAAAGAGACACCTTAGATACCCTGATGTAAAGTATCAAGGGCTTATATAGCTTATGTACCATAAGCATAGAGGGAGACATAATTCAGTGTTTTACCTTCAATTTCCTCATAAATATCATGTGTCTAAGTTAATCCATGTGTCTTCTTAATAAATTTATTGATTGGATGAAATGCATAAGTAAGATTAGGAATGAACCATTGAATGGATCCAAGCTTTCCTAGGAATGACCTAATATTTTATTCATATTTAGGGGTGGGGAACATTTACAATATATGTTGGGAGATGATATACCTTATAATTTATCTACCTGTTACTCCAAACACACATTTTATGGGTTAAGAGTAACACCATATACAATCAAACATGTGAAGATGGTGTGTAATACCTCTAGATGATCAATTAATAACCTTACCTTCCATAGGGTAACATATACATAAACCTCCACTATATTTTGAATAAGATCATTCAATATATGGGTCATGGCCCTTTGGTATATTTCCCCTATGGTCCTAAGACCAAATGGAATCATGACATAACAAAAGGTTCCTCATGGCATAGTAAAGGAAGTATTTGTAATGAAATTACTCATATGTTCACAAAATATAAAATTATATCATAGAAATAATATCATAACATGTATATCCATAATAATAATTGATAGGAAAGAAAAATGCTTGATTAATATAGTTGAGCCACTTCAAGGGGAAAACCTTCACAACAATGCAATAAGAACATAATTCACAATATTATAATGAAATACTAACCACTACATCTTATATATACTATAATTATCCATGGTTTATTCAATAGGATGAAATTATTAAGAACATAGAGAGATGTGAAAAGATAATATAAGAGGTATATAAGATTCAAGCCAAATACAAATAACCATAGACATGTCATAAGTTAAGGGTGTAGTATGAACCTCTCCTTCAGAATAAGGTTATCTTAAATATTGAATCAAACTAAGATGTTTTTGTAGGAACACTTCATCCTCCCATGTTGCATCTTCAAAATGTAGATTATTACATTTGATCAAATAGTACTTAATCATTCTAGTCCATAGTTGTTTTGTACATGTTTGAAGGATCTCTTTAAGTTCTAGAATGACTTAGCCTTTTTCATAAAATTTAGGTAACTCATTATGAGTATAAAATCTATGTCTAATTATTTTATTCAATAATGAGACATGGAATACCGAATGTATTTGAGAGGATAGGGGAAATTCAATCTTGTAAGCCACACTACCAATTTTCTTCGAGATCTAATAAGTATCATAATACTTAAGGGACATTTTTTAATCCTTTTTATGTTTCTTAAAATATATTTTATTATATTATTTTAAGCACACAAAGACCTAATCACTAATATAAAAATTCCACTCACTATAGTTTTTATTTGATTTCTACTTTATTTTGTTTTGTGTCATTGCTAAATTCTCTCACAAACTACCTAGTATCTTCTATTAATGGTGAATGTGTTCCTTAATAGCTCAAACATTAAATCAAATAATTAAGTGTATAACATGCCCATCCCATTAATAATAACATTACCCTTAATGTTTAATCAAACTAGGATGTTGTCTTAAGAACACTTAATCCTTCCTTTTTGCATATTCATAATGCAAATTCTTCCATTTTTTCAAATACTCCTTAATTTCTATGGTCTATATTGCTTAGTAAAAATGTGAAGGATATATTTATTATATATAATGAATCATCCTTCTTAATTTGATTTAGGTAACTCAATATAAGTATAAAATATATGTCTAATTACCTTATTTAGTTAAAAGACATGGTGTATAGACAATATTTTCAAACATTATTAATTACTAATTCTTTCTCTCTTGTAGGAACCCATAGAATCTCAATATCTCTCAGTGCAAACCCAAAAGGGTGTATCGAGAAAGGGATGGGTAAACCATTGGTGCTTCACAAGATTTTTGTATCCTATACCACCACTTTCAATCAACACAAACATTCTCCTATACACTTCCCTCAGATTTGATACCTCCCTTACACACTCCTCCAAGTAATTCACCACCTTAATCAACCCTTACATAATCCAAATCCCATTTTTAACATTAAAAAAATAATGTTGGCCTAGTTGACCCTACATTAAAATCAATATTAACACCTTATAAGTTTAGGTTGGCCTTGGATTACTTAGACCGAGACCTAACTTGTTTTTATCAAATAATGATACCAGGTCAAATTGGGCTAACACTATAGGTTAAACTTTTGAAAATATTTAGGGTTAGATTTAGTGATGTATACACATCATTTTTTCCATTTATTATAGAGAAACATAGTTAACTATTAATTTTCCCTTCTTTACAATATGTTATTCCACCATTCTACTTGAATATTTATTTGCTTAAGTTTTATAATTAGAGAGAAGAACTTTATCTTATGAAATATTAAGATTCACCAGGAGGTCCTTATCTAGACTATAGTCAGTTATCCATCCTTAGCTTATTCAAAAATATAAAAAAACCTCTTTTGAAGCACCTTTGGCCAAGGAAAACATTGAGTCTCAATGGGTTCATATTCAAGGTAAGTATATCTAACTTTACTCCTCTATTTTAATAGATATAAGTAACATAAGTAATAGATTTTGAATCTATTTCTATCTTCATGCATTAGGGTTATATCTATACATAGATTAATTAGAATTATTGTATGAATGTTTATTTTCATGTTTATTACACCCATTTTGTGTCACAATCTTTGGTGACCACTAGATTAGATTTTACTTTACTTTATATTTACTTTATGAAATATAGAAAACATAGGACCTATCTAGGGTTATCACATGGTGTTGCTTGACTAGAGGATTTGTAACCCTCTCTAGTGATGTTATTGTGGTAAAGTACCCCTTTTTTAGGTCTAGAAGATCCATCTTGGTCATGAACTTGATTGTTTAAATGTACCAACAAGTGAAAGTGTAAGTGCAATTTATCTTCTCTAAGATAGGATTGATTTGTAGGTCACCTTTATTTTCCCTTATATACATTATGGTAAACCTAATGTGAAATATAAAACTTATAGGTTTTAATTCATGCATTCATTTTATTATCATATTATATATTTTTATTTCTTCAAAATTTTATTAAACCTATCGATACATCCTGATAATTTTTGCATATGTTTAACACATAGCCACTTCAAAACAGCTCTATTTTTTAAACAATTCTTTAAAAATCATGAAAGAATTACCTTAAAATTAGAAAATAATAAACTACTTAAAAAATGTAATGATCTATAATGGAAATATCCCTATTAGAAGGAATTTGACAACATTAAAGAATCATTGCTCCATCTGCCTACCCTTTGACCACCTTCCAATGATCATCCCTTGATTTTGTACACTTATTATAATATCATATCAATTGGGGAAATTTTTTCCCAACAAGATGATAAAAAAATATAATATGTTATTTACTATATTATTTTAGGCCCTATTTATTACAAAAAATGTTATATTAAAGTATAACATGATTTTCTCGTTATCTGTTTTATATTTGAAAAGCTTCGTCACTAAATTTTCTATCAAAAAAACTATCATTTTTAATTATAACCCACTTCATCACTTTTCATCCCTATATATATATATATATATATATATATATATATATATATATATATATATATATATATATATATATAATTGTGAAGTGTATGGTTCTCTTAATGGAATTTGAGTTTCACATCATAATTATTGATAATTTTGCCAATATTGGTCAAAGATGCTTATGTCCATGTTTTCAAAAATACTTAATTCATGGATTAAGGGTAAAAAAATGTATTTAAAAATATAAAACATTAATAATTCCAAAATAATTCTAAATAAAACCTCACAAGTCTAAATTTTCTACCTAGCTATTTACAAGCTAATGAAGAAAATTTTTAGATGCTCGGTACATGAAGGTGAAGAGGAGTTGGATAAAATAGTATTATATGGATTTTTATTTCCATATAAAATAAATATTAAATTAATTTTTTAAATATTATATTTTATTAACTTTATGAACAGTTGTTAAGAAGAATAGGTGCTCTAAAACCCTTTTTAAACCCTCATTTGCTCAGTTTTAAGCAATATTTTTGCATTTTTGAGTTATTTGTTACAAAATAAATGTGGTGTGATATATTATTTTGAGTATAATAAATTTATACACCTTAATATATAAAAATTTAAGGTAAAATTATAGATACAATTAAAGGATCAAACATTAAGGTTTTGAACAAGCAAGAGAGTCAATCATAAAAGTCAAGTTTTGAGTGGTTTAAGTGATTGTTTTAATACATAAAATTATTTTAATCATAATATGGGTTATTAAATTTATTAATTAAAATTAATTATTTATTTATTCCTTATAAAAATCAATAAAATGGAAAAACATAGACCTAAAAGTATTCAGAAATGAAATTGGGCAAGCTAGTCAACACCAAAAAGTGCATATTTTGAGTTTTATTAAATGAAAAATATTTAAATTTTACATATGGTTATATTTTTATGTAATTTAATGTTAATAATTTATTTAAAGTCTGAAATTTATCTTAGGTGAGATGAAATTCCAATATACATGTCTGATCATGAAGGGAATGAAGGTTTCTTCACTTTTTTACTCATAACTGGAATTGGAAATGGGTGTTTCATATCCCTCCAATGGAAAAAAATGATTTTATAGTGTTAATAATTAATTTTAATTTATAAATAAATTATAATTAAATTAAAAACAATTAAAAATAGGCTCAACTCATTGAAAAACATCTCTAGGTCATCCCTAGGGCAACAAGTAGGCACTTTTTTATGAATTTTGTTTAGGGAGTTTGGTGAAGAATTTTGGATATTTTAAAAAAATTAAAAGTTTTAAATATTTATAGCTATAAAAATATCATATTATTATTTTTTTTCAGGCATTAAACTTATTTTATACCCCCTAATCTAAATTAGGGTTTCTTGAGAATAAAAGAGCATATGAGAGCTTAAACTAGTGTTTTTTGGAGTTGCATATGGATCTTGGAGCTAAAATTTTGTTTTAAAGTATTTAAGACCATTATATGTTAAAATCATATTTTTTCTATTTCTCTATTTTAATTATGAATATCTACCAATTTTTTGGCTCTCATAGTGTAATAAAGAAGCTTGTCAAAGTTGCACAAGATAGACATATGGAAGAAGAACCAATTTGAAGAGTTGATATGGTAATAATAAATTATACACTTATAAAAAATATTTAATTGAAAATTATAAATATAAATCTATAACTTTATAACTATCATACCCCATTTTGAGCTAAATTTGGCAAATTCAAGTCAAAAGAAAGAATCTTCAGTTAGCCCTATAAAGTGGAGTTTAAAACGTGTAAAAGTGGAAAAGTTGAGTTCAAGTTTTGGAAAATATTTTTCATAATATTTTCATGAAAAATAATATTTATAAAATAATAATTCAATCTCTCTCTCTTACTATTCCAAACTTTGGGATAAATTATAAAAGTCAAAAAGTCAGGTTGAATACAAGTTGCAAGTCAAGGTAACTCAAGTTGAACTCCAGGTGTGAATTCAAGATAATTATAATAAAATCAAGATTAAAGTGAAGGTAATTGAATTATAAATTTAATATTAATTAAATACCAAGATAATATAAATTAAATATCAAATATATTTAACTAAAGAAGATCTAAAGTTGCATGCAAGATTATAGGGAGTTAACTTAGGATTCAAGATAAATGAATAACCCTTTGACTTGTCAACTCTCCATCTCTCCACTAGCATGAAATTTTAAAATAATAAAATTTAAAATAAATTAATTTACATTATAATTTTGTGTAATTAAAATTGGATTTAATTTTTGAGTTGATGTTGGAATTATAGTGGAGTTAACTTGACTAGCATGTGGAACTCTTTCCTATTTTTGGAATTGATTGTCTTCTCTCTCTTCTTATCTTATATATGTATTCTATTTTGGATATGGGTAATTAGGAGATTATTTATTTTTCTTAATGAAAAATTTTCAAAACTTTTACTACATCACATTTGAAGTAATAAAGAGATGATTTTTTTCTCCACCTTTAAGTTGTTCGTGAAGTGTGTTCTTAATTATTGATAGAACTTAGTGAATGAGTGTTTCTCATGTGTTTATTATTGAATATGTAAAATTAATAAAGTAAATTAACATTATTTAAACTAATATACAATGTATAATTATAATTTATGCCTAATCTGGAAGTGAATTCAACCATTGTTCATTCCTCCCAAGATAGTGTAGGTGTTTGTCAATACCTCTATGTGAAATACTTATGCAAGAGTCACTGTATGAAGATGAAGTGAATGTGTACAAGTTATTTAGATTATAAAGTGTGTCTAGTATAGGAATAATTAAATTTAACATTGGTGCATCACCTCATTTTTCAATTTTTAATTCCATTTTTAGCTTTAACATTGCTCCTTCTACCCTTTTCCTAGTCAAGAAATCACATAATTAGATAGTTTAGATATAAATAGGTGAGTTTACCAAATGTAAATATCCTTTCATCTAGGGATTATATATAAATATAAGGTCTCACACCTTGTATAATTTTCATTATATCAATGTAAGTGAGAATTGGTACACATTCTCAACAAGAGTACACTTCTGAGGGATAACAAAACACAAAAATCTATCAAGGGGTAAGTAATTATCAACCAACATGTAGTGGCACCCATAACTGATATATATCAACTTAGATATATTCTCTATGATGATGATATTATTTATATTTAAGGTTTGAATTAGTCTATCTCTCTTAAAGATTACTTCCATAATTTCATTATTGAGTTAGAGGAAAATAATCTTGAAGATACCTATGTCATTCTTGATACTAATAAATCAAAAGTAGTTATCAAAGAGATTCTTGAAGTAAATTTTAATTTAAATGAAGACATATATAACCTCAACTTTAATGGCACTCAAATCCTCCAAGGAAATTTGTTAGGTTGTATTCTAATTAACCCTCATGGTAAAATCACCCCTTTAGCATTCTTGCTAACCTTTGATGTCATTAATAACATGGTATAATATGAAGTGTTAATCTTAGGCATGAAATCAAAACATGACTTATATATTCCATATCTACATTATTTTGGTGACTCCCAAATTATCTTCTACTAGGTTAATAGTGACTACTAATGTAAAATTGAAAATATTATTACTTATCATCAAATGGATACCACCATTGCCAGAGATTTGTCCTCTTTTAGAACTTGAGCCTATCCCAAGAGATGAAAACTATATCACTAATTATCTAGCTTATCTAGCATCCCTATTTAATCTTCATAAAGTACTTAATGACTCCTATCTTATTATTCAAAAAACAAATCCCTCATCTTCTATCCAATCACAAGATTCACTTATCTATCACATTGAGGCTATCACTATTTGATAGAGCCCATGGTGCAAAAACCTTATCTAATTTATGGAACATTAAACTTATCCTCTAGACATAGATTATCATGAAAATAATATAATTTAAAAACAATATTTTAAATATGTATTTTTCTATAATACCATTTATTATTGTAATGCATAAGGTATATTATTCTGCTATGTAATGAAAGAAGAGGTCCCTCATCTCCTTAAAAAATCACATGGGTTATTTTTATTGGTCACTATAGTGGACATGATAAAACATGAAAATTTCTATGTATGGGATACTTTTATCCTACTTTAGAAAATAATGCTATCATTTTTTCTAAAAAGTGTAGTCCTTGCCAACTTCATGACAATCTAATCCATTCACCACTAGTTGAACTTAAAACTATGGAATATCCTTGGCCATTTTCCATGTGGGGATTATATATCATTGGAAAATTACTTCAATCATAATATGGTCATGTTTTTATCATCATTTTTATAGAATATTTTACGAAATGGGTAGAATACATGCCTCTTGTTAATGCCATGGGAACCACAATTTATAAATTTATCCTTAACCAAATCATTTTTGATTTTTGAGTCCATTATATTATAATTTCTAATAATGTCAATAATTTCAAGAACAAGGAATTGAAGTAGTTATGTGTCCAATTTAAAATATCCAACAAATTATTGACAACTTACCAGCCACAATCCATTGGAAAAGCTGAGACCACTAATAAAATAATCAATAAAATCCTCCAAAATACCATCTAAGAAACTCCTACTTATTTATAACAAATTCATTAGGTTTTAACAAAATATTTAAATATTTTTTAAAATTAAATACACATATTTAACATATAGATTTCACCATAAAAAACCTAACTAGTGATCTTCAACTAACTGTGTTAATTTAGTTAACTAAAAAGTTTATAACTAATCTACTTAGATAAGGATCACCAAGAAGAGAGATATAAATCATGAATAATAATAAATAACTATAACTACTACATCACATCATAAATGAAATAGTACAAATTTAGACAACTAATAAAACATTATAGCCTCTATTGTAAAATTATAATGTCTAAATGTTACAATTTTTATTGATACATAAAAATATCTAAAATGATAAAATATGATATAAATCTATTCTAAGTAGAGTCTCCACAACTCAAGTATTAATATGTAATCTCAAGTGTATTCTCAATTATAGTACTCCAACTAGGAGGGAGAACATCATCTGAGTGATTTTGTACACCAACCATGGACCGTATATCCCCTACACTATCTCCCAAACAATGAGATGGACCTCACTTCATGGATGGGTAGATAATTATGGTGTAGTAATCTAGAGTAACAAACCAAAACCCTTGTGTTCAAGATATATGATACATAATGTGTACTATAAAGAAATTTATTCTAATATGATATCACACAAATATTAAAACCATATCAACATATGAAATGATGATGTTTATAGAACATTACTTTGGAAAAAGTTTTCAATAATAAATGATCTTTAGGATTAGTCAAATTCATACACATCACTTGATTGGATCACACATTATCTTTCATTGATGGTGCTAACTAAGCTAGTGGAATTTGTCTACTGCTTAATTAGGGTCATGAATGTGAGATTAAGTAAAATAAAAAATAATATAAAAAATAATAGATTTATTCATAATATTTAAATTTAGATAATAAAAATTATTTAAGTACATAAATATCACAAACATTAATTTATCCATCAAATGAAGTGAATTAAATCAATACATCTATTTTATTACAAATAATAAATATAATCCAAAAAATAGTCCTCCACATAACATAATATACATGTAATGATTATCTAGACTACCAGTTGTTTTAACCACTAAGTAATTTATAATATTATTTCCCCACAAAATAATATTATAACCCTAGATAAATACATTTTTCATATTACACATATAAAAAAATAGTCTAAAACATCATAAATGTTTTATATTTAAACTCTTAAATACATTATCTTAATGTTTTTAATCCAAAAATTAGAATATATAGCATGAATTCATTTACACATCACATGGTAATAATGCAAAACATAACTGAGTATATTAAATACGTGTATATATTTATGGTATAGTCAATCTAATTTAATATAGTCTACAACTATATGTTTTACCAGTTTATATGTATGTATGTATATTTTTTCAAATATTTGAATATAATTATAGTATCAAACAAATATCATTTTATATGTAGTATACTCCTAATTTTTAATCCACTATGGAATATCTTAGGGTATTTTATATATTTAATGTATATGTATCCATCTAATTCAATAGTCCCATAAATATATCATAAATGAAATGTAACTCATATACTTGTTTTTATAAAACATATATAATTTCATACACATTATCATTTTACCAATTCCTTTTAAATCAAATATAGTAACATAATCGATTCAAAATTGACACTTCAACCAAATTCAAACACTCAGCTAACTATACCCAGTCAGGTTACAAATTTATAATAAAATCTAGTTCAAGTATAAAGAATTTATGCATATTCATTTTTAATAAAACAAAAACTCAACTAAGTATATAATTACTTATACTTGGCCAAATGAAAACTATGTAACACACACACAATTGGATCTTGTATACCCAATCCCTCTATAGATTAAGCAAAAACTTACACAATTCATCTAATCAATAATACATAGTTATATCTGAGTATAAAAATGTTCATAATGAATAAAATCTACCATGAATAATTTAATAGTTTACTATTATATATCCTTGCATAAAAAAAATCACATTCTACAGTTTTGTTATTCATCTACCCATACCCAGGTTACACAAAGTGACTTTGCAGAAAGTTATCAAATACACATATATATAATTATGAATAATATAGGATTTAATAACCTACCTTTAGAATTTAAACTATGATTTATGCCCTATATGAATAATTTCATTTTAATCTAAAACCAAATAAAAACCATTGAAGCAATAGCCTCCAATTTTCCCAAGAAAATAACTTCATTTTTTAAATGTAATACAATGACCCATTAAAGTTCAACTATCAATTACATTTGTGTGTGTGTGTGAGTGTGTGTGTGTGTGTGTGTGTGTGTGTGTGTGTGTGTGTGTGTGTGTGTGTGTGTGTGTGTGTGTGTGTGTGTGTGTGTGTGTGTGTGTGTGTGTGTGTGTGTGTGTGTGCGCGCGCGCATGTGTGTGTGTTTGTGTGTCTATATATATATATATAATTTATTTTAACTAAGTATACACTCATGTATATATTTGTGTATCTATATTCATAATCTCTAAAAAACCCACATTTTTTACCTAAAAAGTTTGAATTGGTTTAGCATTTGAATGATCATATAGATAAAGATTTTCAAGTCTATTTTATAATATACCCAAATGAATATATAAAAAATATGTTTTTAAACAACTATTTTGATTTGTATTACATATATACCCATCAAGATAATCCTCTAAATTTGAATAATGATTTCTAAATAGTAAGAGAAGTAGAGGATAGATTTTTTTGAAAAACTAAAAATAATCATGGCCAATTTTATGGCTCTATCCCAACCTCCTAAGGTTACCCTTTTTCAAATGTAGGGTTCTATGGAAGCTTATACATCCAAAGGGATCCACATACAACCTATTATTTATAAGAATTAACAAAGAAACTAGTAACCAAACATATTATAAAAAACCTATTCAATATTTCAATAAAAAAGTTAATTACAAAACCAACTTGGTAAATGTATGAATATAAAATAAATCCAAGAAAGTTCCTTCTTCTTTAACTTTGTTCACCTCTTCTCCTCCTTTTATCTCTTCCTCTTTGTTTACCATGAGTTTTCCTATTCATATCTTCCATTCTCCTATTTTTTAATTTTCCATCCACCTACTTTACTTCCACTTATCCACCATTATCTATAGATTTAACTCACTCAAAAATATGCATGCCCAAATAGATCAACCAGCTTACAATCTGCCACCATGTAAACATAATGAACCCCATGTTTCACTCCAAAATTAAGCTTAAATGAAGTCAACATATGATTAGTAACTCTAATCATATTGATGCCTCTCTTAAATCCCTAAATAATCATATTATATTCTTTATAAAATCCACATGATAATGATTTAAACAATCCATCATCAATGATCTAAATCACATAATCCCCATGCTTTATTCCATGAAAATACTATCAACTAGTTGATATTTAATGTATTCCCATGTAACAACTAAATACACTAATGATTATATAACTTGGAAATTCAATTAGGTATTATTAGACTATATTTTAATGTTATCCACAAACATACATAACAATTACAATAATTTCTAGAAATCTTATATAATTAAAATCAATATATTCATTTATTAAATATATATTATAAATATCAATCCTTTAATCAAATAGTTAATCATATACAATATATTTTAAAATAATATTATTTATCTTTCAACATTATAATATAATATCATAATAATAATCTTTAATTATTATTATTATTATTATTATTATTATTATTATTATATAAATCTTATAAATCAAGTAATGATTATGAAGTTTATCACAGCATCATAATGTTTTACTATATAAACATACATAGTAAGGTAGTGAGATAAGTAAACATAAATAAATTCACTCATTTATACAAACAAGATGAGCTATGTATGATCAAAAAATTAGTGAAATCACTCAAGAAACCAACATGATCATCATTGATAATCAAGATTATACCAAAAAACATAGTAACAATCACCTAAAGGAAAAGTACACAAAACATGCTACATTATCTATATAAAATAATTTAATTATGGAATATTATATACTAAGTGGTGTGAGAAACGGTTTTCAAATTCATTGTATATCATCCCCAAACATCTCCATCTAGACCACCCTCTCTAATGATGCTCTCCCTTCATCACGATTTGAGGGAAGAATCTATCATACATACACCTCATGACAATGAAGTTAGTTATCCCAAAACATTATTATATCCATAAAACAATGTATTATAATAATCAAACATGATAATGATATACTAAATGTAAAATTATTTCTAATTCATATCAAATTAATCATGTAAATTAAGCAACACAAATTATCCCATAATCATCATAAGTCATCAATCTTAATCAAATATTAGTTAATCAATTAATAAAACAAAATAATCCATAGATCAAATAATTTATTCATATTAGAGATAAATAAAGATGTGACATTATTTTCATCATCATTAATATCCCATACTTTGGGCCTATTGTACTAGTAGCTATACTTCCACTAGGGAAACACCATTCTCACTAGTCTATGGTTATGATTCTATCTTACCATTAGAATTTTCTATTATCTCCTTACATATATCTCTTCATGATATAATTTATAATGAATAAATATGTGAATGTCACCTTCATACCATTGATCTTCTCAATGAACACCATCTAGTCTCTATTCAACATAATCGCCCATACAAGGCTTGTATCGCCAAACAACATAATAAAAAGGTTAAACTCCACACTTTCAATATTGATGATCTAATACTTCAATTATAATATAACCATGATAAAGAAGGAAAATATTCTCAATAATTGTGGGGAACTTATTTAGTGAAATACATTCTTGGTCTTAACACTTATCACCTCAAAATTAATGAATGACATATTTTCAAAGAACCCACGGATGCATAATTATTAAATAAATACTTTGCTTAGATATTTATTCTCTTATCATATTTATATATGTTGTCCTACTAACTTTTAAGATTTATTCATGGATCTCACCCTATATATAAAGTCTCTTTTTATACAAACCTTAGTCCCTGCCATTGGTCCTTTTGTTTCTTTATTTCATGAGTTGCATTGTAATACTGCAAATAGGACCCAAATTTGCTGATGAATTCCTTTCAATTTCATATATTGAATTTTGATATCAACTTTGATATTTTCTAATGTATTTTAAACCCTCTTGGGTTTATATTTGGTGATTTTTAGTGTAATACCATAGATAGGAGCATGCCCTCCTCAAAAACACCATTTCTACCATTTTTTACATACTTCGTTCACCCTCTTGGGTCTTTCTCTTATGAGTTGTAGTGTAAAGCCAAGGATTAGACTAGGATATCATCAAAAATAACATTTTTTCCCTTTATTTTACTCACTTGGGTTTATATTTTATGTGTTTTAGTGTAATACCATGGATAAAATAAGGCTCTCCTCATAAAATTACCATTTTATTTCAAAACACCTTCATTTAACCAAGCGTTCCTTTTATCAAAATTTCAAAAATGGTTACAAGTTTATGATCCCATATTCTTAGATTCATATTTTATTTCTTTTTTAGATATAACATTCCTAACAAACTATGTTATCATGTTTCCCTACACTTACATACATTCTTATGATAAGGAATTATACATACCTATCATTGTATCCCTTTTCACTTTGTCACATTTTTTGTGATTTGAGGTAATTAAAATTGTCTTATTGTCATTCCCCTCAATTTCCTTTCCTTTCATTCCACTTTAGATAAATCAGGTTTGAATTCAAGATAACACTTTTATTTCACATGAATTAACAAGACTCTTAGACACCATGCTCTCTGAGTTTTCTTTCTTAGTAACCAAGTCCCAAGTTTTCAAATGATATTCATTTTTATCACCCATGTTTTATTATCTAAATATATATAGAAGAGGAATATAAAAGGCCATCAAAATTTAAAATCAAATCATTTAAAAATAAAAGGTAATGATCAAAATGTAACATACACATTCAAAATTCAACATTACACTAAAATAAATGATTTATAGCACATATCATACCTCCAATCAAAGTTCAAATTCCAAATTTGGCCTCATGATAGAGATAAAGTCTGTTAGGTTGAATTAGGCTAGTATATTGGGATAGGAGAATTCAAAATAATCTATAGTTCTACCTAATTTCTTTCTTAAGTACCTATTCTTTATAGTAGACTAATGGATCTATAAGGGTCTTGAGGAATACGGAATTTGTTGAGGGAAGGTAGGTCCATTTTAATTTTCATGCATATAGCCTTCATGGGATGTTAGTTATACTTAATTATATGAATTAATATTTGTGTGTCTAGGAGATTTTTTTTTAAGTCATTAATGTCAAAAGTCCTCTTTTTTTGACAAACCTAATTCTAAGTGTCTTAAATTTGATAAAGAGTTTCTCTACCTTCATTTTTCCTTAATTTTACCCACCACCAATTTAATTTCCCCCTTGATAGGTAATTTTAATTCTAAATCCATTTTACCAGTTCTATATTCCTCCTTCATATCTTAAAAACATGTAATCACTACTTTGTTTTGGTTGTATCTATCCTTAGAACAAAACAACATGATTGAGTGACTATGGATCATCTTATGTATACCATTGCTTTAAATTTATATAATTTCCTTGGTTTATAATTTTTTTCATTTTCATTACAATTTTTAGATAATTACATCTATTTATTTATTTTTATTGTATTTCAATTTTTTTGGACAATTGCATCTATTTTCACTTTCATGTAGTTGAGTGAGATTGGATTTTTACTTCTCCCTCACTGATGTTGTTATACCTTTTCATGTAATTTTTCCATTGATGATTGAGTAAGGATTGTTACTCCTCACTCATCAATGTTTTTTTACCATTGATTGCCCATATTTGTTTAATTAACAATTGTTAATTCTTTTATATTGATGTTTGATTACCATTTTTACTTGTATCTTTAGTCTAATTTGGTTTGTTTCACTTTATTACTTAAGATTTACTTATTTGAGTTTTTTAGTCATTTAGTAGCCTTGGATTTTTCATTACCTAATCTTCTCAAAATTTAGCTTGGTCATTTGGTCCTAACTTAGAATTTATCACCCTAGCTTACCAAATTTCTAAGTATATCATGCCTAGTTTTTTTAATTTTTGCTCTTAAGATTTCTAAGTATCATTGGGTTTGTCCTAAATAGTCTTTGTGCCCTCCATGATCAAAAATAGAAACATAACAGACAAATATCTAGTGATAAATGTAATTTAAGGTATGCATACATTAGTTTTATTCAATTATTTCATTTCATTCATTTACTTTCAGTTCTTTTATTCCTTAAAAAATATAATTTATTTAGCTTTAATGTTGTGTGTTTCTATGTTATTTTCTCAATTATCCATCCCATATTACACTTTAGTGACATGTGATGAGATTTGAGTGGGGAATATGTATACAGATAATATTTTCAAACATTATTAATTATTGATACTTTATCACTTACAAGAACCCTTCAAATCTCAATCTCTAAGTGCATGCCTTAAAGGGTGCACCAAGAAAGGGGTGGGGAAACCATTGGTGCTTTGGAAGATTGTTTTATCCTATACCACCACATGCAATCAACATAATCCTTATCTTAGACATTTCCCTAAGCTTTGATACCTCCCTTACATACTCTAAGAAATTAATTTCCTTAATCAACCCCTACCTAAGACAAAAACTCATTTTTACATGTACCAAATAATGTTAGCCTAGGCCAACCCATACTCAAATTAATATTAGCACATTATAGGTCTAGTTCAACCTCAACTTACCAGATGGGGACCTAACTTAATTTTATCAATTAGTGATACAAGGTCAAATTAGGCTGACATTATAGACTAAACTTTCAAAAATAATTATGGTTAAATTCAGCTATATATACACATCACTTTTACCATTTAATAGAGAGAGATAGAGCTAATTATTCATTTACACTTATTTATAATCTTCTCTTTCACCATTATACTTGACCAGTTATTTGCTTAGGGTTTAAACTTGGAGATAATGACTTTCTTGTGAAAGATTGAGATTCACTAAGAGGTAATTGTACATAATTTTATCAATTTTACATCCTTAGTTTCTTCAACAATAAAAAATAACATCTTATAAAGTAACTCTGGCAAAGGGAGAAATTAAGTCTTGATGCGCTCGTCTTCAAGGTAAGTATATCTAAATTTACTCCTATATTTTAGTAGATATAAGTAACATAAGTAATTATTTTTAAATGTATTTATCTCTCCATTAATTAAGGTTATATCTATACATAGCTTAATTTTAACTATTCTATGCATGTCTATTACCCCTATTTTATACCAAAATATTTGGTGAACACTAGATTAGATTTTATTTTACTTTGTGAAATATAGAAAACATAGGACCTAGATAGGGTTATCACATGCCATTTATTGACTATAGTCTTTAGAACACTCTTTAGTTATGTTATTGTGGTAAGGGACCACTTGGTTAGGTCTAGTAGATCCATCTTGGTTATGACCCCAACTATCTAACTGTACAAACAAGCAAAAGTGCAAGTGTGATTTATCTTCTCCTAGTTAGGATTGATTTTTAGGTCATCTATATTTTACCTTGTAAACACATGAAATATCAAATTTATGTGAGTGGATGAGGGAAATTATAGCTTATACGTCACACTACCAATTTTTTATAAAATCTAATAAGGGCCATAATACTTAGGGGAAATTTTTTTATCCTTTTGATTTTACTTCAAAGACATCTCCTTAAGTGACTATAAATATACAAATACCCAATCACATATGTCAAAAATTTGATCACTATGGTGTTAATTCACTTTTTAATTTAATATATTATGTACCATTGCTAAATCATCTCACAAACTAACTAGTACTTTAATTTGATGGTTAATGTGTTCCTCAATAACTTCAACCTTGGGATGCACGTTCTGTTAGAGGTATAATCATTGAGAGTCGGGGTGAATTAGTGAGACTAGTTTTGATGCCTCTATGTATACCAAATATGTCCTTAGTTTTCAATATCAATTATCATTTTATAATTCTAAGAATTCATAGCATGAGTAGTAGGTTGTGGCAACTAGATGTTACCTGTGGTGGAATAATGACAAACCAATGTTTAATTGTCCACATAGATTTATATTAATTGATGGTTGGGAGCCATCATGGTCCAATTCTCTATGAAATTATATTACTTATGCTCATGCTTAATGAATTATGATCCAAAATTAATCTACAAACTATTCTAGATGGATATTCACAATGAATTCTAAGCTATAGTGTTCTAGTTAAAAAAGGAGAAATGAGGAGAGGAAGGAAGAAATAAAATGAGTGATTACTTATTTTAGCCTCAAAAATTATGGAAAATCACCAATTGTAACTAAGTATGAATTCATGCTAATATAAATTGTAAAATATCCTAAGCTTAGATTTCACTATATACTAGCAAAACTTTGAAGGAATGATATAAAGAATCACAAGTAGGAACCATGTTTACTTTTGAGGATTTACTACTATAATCAAATAGAATTTTCACATCCAAATGCAAATCAAAATGAAGTGAATAAAATACTATATCCTTCAACTAATCTATCATGTGCATAAATTAGAAACCCTATGATTAAAGATGCAACCCAAGATTCAAAGAAACTATTCAAATTTAAAACATAAAACAAGTAATTGAGAAAAGCTATGTTAATAATTAACACATAAGTATGTAAAATATTTACAAAATTCCTTGATTATATTAATTTATCCATGTATGATTTTTTTAATCATAACTATCTCCCTTTACAAATGGTAATACATGCCTTTTATAGAAATATTAGGTAGTATACTAAATCGTTACAACATACAACTATACAAAAGATAAGGAAAATTGTCCTTCTTAAGAAAGATCTAGAGTACATTTGATTTTCAAAATTATACTAACCTAGAGGTAATATGCTAACATACTATCATATGCCTTACAAAATAATATTCCCTATTTAAAATTTTACAATGCTTTACAAAGAGGAATTTTATCAACTTGGTGGGCCCATGGTCAAGGGACTCCCATATTGCTCCTATAGAATCTCCATTAATTTTTGATGTTGATCTTTAATGAGATATAAATCCATATCTAACTTTAGGAGGTAGACTTCTTCCAAATTATCAAGTCTTCAAGGTTTCTATCATTTCTGGCCATATCCTCTTTTATGCTCCTAGCTTCTATAATCTTATCCTCAACTATGAAGATCATACCTAAAATCCTACCATTGTCTCTACCTAATTTTCCATTGATTTTACTCTTCACCTCCTATATTACTAAGGTAACTCTATTTTTATACTTTTCATCATCAATTATTCCTAATGTCATAGTCTTTGTAAGATTGGATAGCATAGTGCCAAGGAGTTGTTCAATTCTAGTAATCAATTCCTTGTCATCAACTAAAAGTCTATCCAAATTATTTTTCCATGCATTTAAGCTCTGGAATTTATCCACTACTATTCCCAATATGGCATTCAAGTGGGCTAGACTGATATTTTTGAACTTAGGTATTCTATCCCTAATCAAAATTCTAAAGAGGTATTTTATTTTGGTCTCTACCCCTTGCCACTCTATTATTGATTATCTAGCCACATCACCTTGCTATTTTAAGGCATCTTGCCTTAGTTATATTGATTTCAAAGAATAAAACATAATAAATAATTATTCTTCAATAATATTTATGATGTCATTAGGCATTGATAAAATGGCCTATCTCTCTAAGTTCTCTTTTTCCATTTCTAAATTTAGAATCCTGTACTTCATTCCTCTGACCCCAACTTTGGACTAAGCCAAATGGGCTTCTATTAGGCTCTCAACATCTTCCTCATAGATGTGAACCTCATGGAGTGGTTATCCTTTAACTAGGGTTAGACCTATAAAAGGCTTAACCTTTTGGAAAGTAAACACCTTGGTTCCCACCATGTCCATCCTTATAGTTAGTCTTTCCAATCTAGCTGTCTCTAGATTAAATTTCACTATAGTAACTAGCTCTATGTATGTTGGAGGCTCTAGGACCTCAAATTTAGTACTAATAGGAGCTCCTAAAGCATCCACTTTATTATTCTCTAACCTTGTAGTGGCCATAATTCTTCTTTCTTCATGTTCCTTCATTAAAGTCCCGATCCATGGCTTGATTTCTTCATGAACATCTACATTAATAAATTGGGTCAAGGCCCAAGAGTGTGAGTGGGAAGGGATATTTTTTAGCTTTCCATAAATGAACCAATTAGGGATGATTTATCCATGGATGGAGAAATCTTCACTGAACAATTTGATCTCACTAGTAGGATGAGTGAGAATCAATTTTGGCTTCTTCCCTGGTGTAATAGGGACCAATGCCAACTCTACCTTCCTCTTTTGTGGCTATGCCACTAGGACTATATCAAGGGATATTTAATTCCATTTCTCTTGCTTATATTTTTCTATTTGAACTTGAGCTTCTTCAACCTATTCCTCTTCCTTATTATTGCCATATACTTCAGCAAGATTTTTGAGGGCACCTTCAACTATTTATTCTAGTTCCAAGGTAATCATGTCCAAATATTTAAATAGAGATGGTGGATTTTATGGTAGTGCTAAGGATGAGGGTCCCTCTCTAGGTCTCTCTCCCATATTTTCCTTACCTATTCCTTGTACAATTTATGTTTGGGGTTTTTGGATCTCCATCTGAGGTTTCTCTTAGGGTGGCCTAGAAGATCTAGACAACCAATGATATTGAAGAGGATGCATCTTTCATATGACCCCTATTAGTTTTATATAAATAGTAAGTCTATGTATAATCTTCAATTTGGTTCCCTTAAATTAGGCCAATACATCCTCAAAGTTTCTAGCCTTTATATAAAAACTATCATGAGAGCTTAGTTCATGATCATATATTGGTTTTGGTAGCTGATTATTCTTAGAATATGGGCCAACTAAATTATTAGGATCCCACTATCTAAGATCATATAGTTGAAACCCAAAGGATTTCTTATGTTTGGAAATGGTGTCCACCTTTTACCAATATTATATAATTATTCTTCCTATGGTCAAAATAAAGGGATGGAGAAAACCCTTCCTTTTTTATTTATAAACTCCAACACCATGAAGGAGTTGGGATGTGGTGTACTGAAACCAATCTTTGTGTGAGTATTCTAGACATAAATCAACAATGGATTGATATTACAATCTCCTCCCGTAGTTCAAGTAATCAAGAAAGAAACACTGTAAAGAGCAACTAAAATCCATACCATTAGTGAGATGGGAGAGGCTCTGCCATATAATGAACTGCCCTGTAACCAAGAAGACTACAAAGATGAAGATTAGACTTGGAATCTCTATATTTTTACATATTGTTACATGATGGCCCTGCACATTTCTCACAAGAAGGAGGATACCTGCATGGAGCAGAATTGAATATGCCTAGAAAATCTAAATCTTCAAAAAATGAAACAATTGTTACAGATGGCTCAATAACCCATCTCACACTCTTTGAAGCAATTGTATTTGCAGCAGCCCTTTTTCTCATGTTTCATTTCATCCCTTTGTCTACGTAGATTCTCCCCTCATTTTTTCTTGTAAGAATCATGCCCTAGTATTATCTTAATTGCATCAGCTGAATCTCTTGAGCTGTCTTCTCAGCTTGTATCCTCTGTCTCCGTGCTGCATCTGCTTTCTTTAACTGCAATTCAAAATTTGGAATATTTTCTTGACGTTTCCTCTGACTAGTTTGAGGAAGACCCTCTGGAAATTCAATCAAGCTTTCTCCATACAAAAATAAATGAATCCTTTTCAAAGACTCAAGTCTGATCCAACTTTCACTTAGCCTCGCTGCGGAAAGTCTCGACTATCAAAATCCATGGCATGATGAAATCTTTCCTTTTCTTTCTCTAGAGATTGATCTTCATCAATCCAATCTAATTTTAACCTTCCAACTCAAGCCAATAGGTGGGTAGAGATAACATATTTTAGAGGCTGATCTGTATCATACTGATTGATTCCATTATCTATAGCATCAATGGCCTCCACAAAACTCTTATATACAGCCAAAAAGACATGTTCTACATTCGAATGCCCTGCATCTAGACCAAGCTCCTTTGCAATGATTTCCAATCCATAATGCTTGTAAAAAAGTCTCACACTATTGAGCTTGGTTGCAAATCCATGTCCAAAAACTTGATCAAATCCCCTTTGATGATGATCATATCAGTCTCTGCTTGGATCATACACCCCACCAACATCCAACAAAACATCCAATGTGTCTAATAATTGTGCATGCTTGGTTCATATAATCTCTACCCCGGTGTATTTATCAGTGAGGCGTATCATGTAGCAGCCTAGAGCTTCATCGCAGTAAAATGTTCCATTGTGGGTGTCAATTTTTTTTACTCTTCTTCCTTTTTCTTCAACTGATTCCTCAACTATAGAACGAGTAGGTAGCTAGGATTTGGTATAATTCTGAACACTCTCTAGAAATTCTTGACTCTCTCAAGGCTCGCTTTCTCAAGATTCAACAACCCAAGGCTTGGCTTTTTGTCACTACGATCAAATAAGATAATATAGGCCGAATGGCCTTCATGACTCTTCCTCTCCCTAAAGGAGATCCTCCCTTTCTATCTCTCCTCCTCTTATGCCAGCTAACTTGCAGTTGCTTTATTTTATGGCTGGTCCAATGGATTCATAAAAAAGGAAATCAAATCTCCTTCAATCTTGCGTTATCCTATAAAGGCTCAACTACTCATCTGATAAGGGAATTCTTCAATTGTGCTTGACTCCATGCCATCCGTGGATGATTACAACAATAATAGGATTATTGAAATCCTTTGACAGCTAATAAATCTATACAAAACATATTTAGGCCTTATTTATCCTCCACATGACAAGTACGAATATTTGAAAATATAACTTGGAGGGAAACTTGCTTAGGTTAATGTCTATCAAAGGCTTATTCAACTAGTCCTTGCTAGATGCTCCTGCATCATACTCTCCCTCTAGAAAGGATTTGAACCTTAGTTCAAATGAACTACTTCCTCCATGTATTAGTCTTCACTATATGCCTGGATCCCAAGGTCTTGTTCTGAATGCCAATGTTGTTATTTGTCTTTGATTTTCTTTGTCTTTCATCTTCTTGCTTTTCTTCCTTTTTAGATATGTCCTTATTCTCATTTCTTTCTCAGCTACCATCTCCCACTTCCATGCTTCTTCATCTTCATACATGCCTTCTAGATCTTCTTGTTGTTCTTCTTGTTTCATGAGCTTTTCCAATGACTCATGTATTTCATTCACTTTAGCAACCTTCATACCTGCATACAAAACATTTAAAGCCACCTTAGAATCAAAATCTTTAGGCCATGAAGCCTCTTGGCTGTCTTCACATTCTTGCTCCTTGATCAAAACTGTCTTGACCTCTTTGCTTTGATCTTGTATTGTTTCACTCTTCCCAATGGTGTCTTTACCATGGCTTGTACCTTCATTCATCTCTCTTGAATGACCAAATAGCTCCTCCAACATCTTCAACTCTTCTTTTAGTAAGATCTCATATATATCACTATCTTCATCAAACTTGGGCTCATCACTCACAAGGATTACTTGTCCTTCACTAGCCTTACTCTTCATCTCATCCTTTCTTAGCATGTTTTCATACAAATCAAATCCTTCATTAATATACTCATCAAAAACAATTGGAGCAATACTACCTTGTGTCTCCTTACTCTCTTCAACTTCTCTATAAAGCCATCTTGTTTGTTCTTTGTTTTCAATGAGGCATTACTTTGCTGCATACTCTCCCCTTTCCTCATCATCCATCCATTTGGAACTCTCTCCTTGCTGAATATTAGTCCTCATAGACAATTTCCATACCTCATTTCTCATGAAAGGATCATTAAATGATTCAAACACATCATCATAAACAAGTTGTTTACCTTTTACCTCTTTGGTATACCTCTCAAGCGTCATATCTTCATGGAATGCCTCTTCCATTCTCACCATCTCACCTTCACTTTTTGCCTTCTTAGGTACCCACATTTGATTCTCCTTCTTATCAATTGACTTCACAAGCCATTTAGACATCCTATAACCATGCTCTTGTGACAATACTGAAAAACCAACTTTATTTGTTCTTTTATTTTCTTGCACACCTACATTCATATTAGGAATATGAGAAAATCCAATCTTATAAGGTAAACTTGCCTGCTTGCTTACTTATTGCTCGCTTGTGTGCTTCACTATCCACTTAGGCACTATATATCCATGATTGACTACTTCGTGTGAGGACTTTTTCTTCCTCTTGCCTCTTCTAACATGTGTATTGACATCTTCATGCTCAAAATAACAATCAAAATCAGGTCTTAACACTTCATTTACCTCTTTGATAGCTTGATCCATGGAGCAATCTTTCTCTTCCTTTGTGCTTGACTGTTCACTTGCCTCTTCTTGGCATTCAATGGTATCATGGAAGTCATCCTCATCTTCCATCTCTTCTCTTGCTTGTATGGGGTCCTCAACACCTTCCTCATGGATTAACCAATGCATCTCTTCTTCTTTATATACAACAACAAACTTTTTCTTTTCTCTTACACATTCACTTGTGCACTTGGTATCTCTTTTTACACAAATCTCTTCATTCTTCAAGGCCTTTCTTTTGAACTTCACAAGGCTGCTCATACCTGTAATCACCCATGCGAAGACAACATTAGATATAAAAATAAGAGACCACAAGGTCCCTATGAGTGCTCTCTTCACCAACACTCTTATCTTTTGAAGTGCTCTTCCTGGCACTTCATATTTTATTTCTTCTCTTCTCTTTTTCTCCTCAATGAGAACATTTTTCACAATCTCTTCCTCTTTTTGTTGCTCTCTTGGCAACCTTCTTGTCTTCTTCAAGCCTCTATGGGCTTCTCTCTTCTTGGAAATCTCATTTTGCCTTCTTCTCCTCTTCATTAGAAGATCAATTGGCTACTTCAACCTCTTCCTTATTGGCCATGCCCATGCTTGCTTGTCCATCTACATCCAAGACTCATATCTATCCACAAAATTAGCTAAATCTCTTTTCAAACTATCAATCTCTTTATCAATTTCAATACTGGTCATACCTTTCTTCTTTTGGATGCTTGTTTTCTTCTTGTTACTCTCATGTACCTTGCTGCTCTGTAGTGCCTTCAACAATACTTCCATTTTTGAGATCTTCACCCAAGTCTTTTCCACCTTGGTCTCTTGATCCCTATAGGTCCACTTATCTCACCCAAACCTTTCTCCTTGATTGGTCTTTTGACAATCTCCTTGATCTCACCTAGGCCTTTTGCATCTTAGTCTTTTGATCCCCCTTAATGGCTATATTGAGCTTCACACTGAGTCATTGGTCTACAATATGACACTTCTTTAATAAAATATCAATAATTTCACAAATCCAAGCTTACCTTGCTTTGGATCTTTCTCTTGAGCATTCACTATGCTCTTCTTCTAGAGCTTCTCTTGGCTCTTCACTAAGCCTTCCTTGGCTTCTTCTCCTCTTAAGCCTCAATGGCTTGAATACCTTGAACCTGCAACTTCTTCACTGCAACAACAATTACTCTTTAAAGAGCTTGAAAACAACTTGTCAATAACTTTCTTATTACCTTTTTCACTTGATTCAATCATTGCAAAAATTGATTAGAAGAGTACAAAATTTTCCTTTTTCCAGGAGCTTACTAGCTCTGATACCAAAACTAGTGTACTGAAACCAATCTTTCTGTGAGTATTCTAGACATAAATCAACAAAAAATTGATATTACAATCTCCTCGTATAGTGCAAGTAATCAAGAAAGAAACAATGTAAAGAGCAACTAAAATCCATACCATTAGTGAGATGGGAGAGGCTCTGCCATATAATGAACTGCCATGTAACCAAGAAGACTGCAAAGAGGAAGATTAGACTTGGAATCTCTATATTTATACATATTATTACATGATGGCCCTACACATTTCTCACAAGCAAGAGGATACCTACATAGAGTAGAATTGAATATGCCTAGAAAATCCAAATCTTCAAAAAATGAAACAACTATTCCAGATGGCTCAATAACCCATCTCACACTCTTTGAAGCAATTGTATTTGCAACAACCCTTTTTCTCCTATTTCATTTCATCCCTTTGTCTACGTAGCTTCTCCCCTCATTTTTGCTTGTAAGAATCATGCCCTAATATTCTCTTAATTGCATTAGCTGAATCTCTTGAGCTGTCTTCTCAACTTGTATCCTTTGTCTCTGTGCTGCATATGCTTTCTTTAACTGCAATTCAAAATCTTGAATCTTTTCTTGACGTTTCCTCTGACTAGTTTGAGGAAGACCCTCTGGAAATTCAATCAAGCTTTCTCCATACAAAAATAAATGAATCCTTTTTAAAGACTCGAGTCTGACCTAGTTTTAACTCAGCCTCACCACAGAAAGACTCAACCAACAAAATCCATGGCATGATGAAATCTTTCCTTTTCTTTCTCTAGAGATTGATCTTCATCAATCCAATCTAAGTTTAACCTTCCAACTCAAGCTGATAGGTGGGTAGAGAAAACATATTTTAGAGGCTAATCTATATCATACTAATTGATTCCATTATCTATAACATCAATGGCCTCCACAAAAGTCTTATATATGACCAAAAAGACACATTCTACATTCGAATGCCCTGCATCTAGACCAAGTTCCTTTGCAATGATTTCTAATCCATAATTCTTGTAAAAAAGTCTTGCACTACTGAGCTTGGTTTCAAATCCATGTCCAAAAACTTGATCAAATCCCCTTTGGTGATGATCATATCAGTCTCTGCTTGGATCATACACCCCACCAAAATAAAACATAACATCTAATGTGTCTAATACCTATGCATCCATGGTGTGTACAATCTCTACCCTATCATATTTATCAATGAGGCATATCATGTAGCAGCCTAGAGCTTTATCACAGTGAAATGTTCCATTGTGGGTGCCAATTTTTTTTAACTCTTCTTCCTTTTTCTTCAACTAATTCCTCAATTATGGAACGAGCAGGTAGCCAGGATTTGGCATAAGTTTGAACACTCTCTAGAAATTCTCAACTCTCTCAAGGCTCGCTTTCTCAAGATTCAGCAACCCAAGGCTTGACTTTCTATCACTACGGTCAAATAGGATAATACAGGCTGAATGGCCTTCGTGACTCTTCCTCTCCCTAAAGGAGATCCTCCCTTTCTATCTCTCCTCCTCTTACGCTAGCTAACTTGTAGTTGATTTTTTTATGGCTGGTCCAATGGATTCATCAAAAAGGAAATCAAATCTCCTTCAATATTACATTATCCTATAAAGGCTCAACTACTCATCTGATAAGGGAATTCTTCAACTGTGCTTGACCCCATGCCATTCATGGATGATTACAACAATAATAGGATTATTGAAATCCTTTGACAACTAATAAATCTATACAAAACATATTTAGGCCTTATTTCTCCTCCACATGACAAGTATGAATATTTGAAAATATAACTTGGAGGGAAACTTGCTTAGGTTAATGCCTATCGAAGGCTTATTCAACTAGTCCTTGCTAGATGCTCCTGCATCAGGATGCAAGTTCTTGTTCTACTAGCTTAGGAGGAATGTAGATTGTCAAACAATAGGGCTAGGTTAGAATTCCCTTAATTCTTGATCAAAGGGGGAACCCTGGGCATGGGAATCCTCATGATGGCCTTCACTAATGCAATATATACATAATCACATATGAATTGGATATTGTGCCTATATTTGAAGATGTGAAGTTTTGAGTAATGGTGGGAGATGGTGGTTCTAGCTTTAGGAGACCAATTATTGATGTTGATGATCTTAGTAAAAACCAATACAACATCTATCAATTAGGACCTCATGTAAAACTATTTTCTTATATTCCTTTTGATTGTAATGAATTATTTTCCTAGGAATACACTGATTATATCCCCAATTGGGGAGTAAGATTTTTTTACACCATGAAATACATAAAGGACACCCATGTTTTTTTGACATAAGTGGTGTCAAGGGCTCCATATAATCTATTTAATAAGGTCATGATAACCCTAATCCCTTCCCTAAATTTGACAATAAGGATCTTTCCCTTAAAATCCTAAAAGACGTGGCTTCCTTAGAGCAACCATGGTCTAAGGATGGTGTCTAGGTCATGTTTAGTTGTCCATCCTTTGATTTTGGGAAAATACACATAGGGTTTAGGAAATTTATAATATGATTCAAAGGCCAATGGGGAAATGTAGGCAACTTTCCTACAACTCCCCCATGGATGATCCAATCACCATCAATTCTATAATTAATGAAAATTGGAGCAAGGACATAAATGTAGTGAAGTTCCTCTAGTTTGGTAGCTACATGATGGAGGCCAACCATTTGAACTACAATGAAGTCATAGTAACTTTTACTTAAAATTACAATACTCTACTCCTCCTTGCTGATGGGATTCATCTCCTTTATGATGAAGAAGAGTTCAGACAAATTCTTATTTCCATTGTTTAGGGCCTAACATCTAGTTTAATGTCCTTGAAAACCTTTCCTTCATTATCTATAGACATGTATAGTTCTATCTCATCTCATAATTATTATTTCCTAGCTACCATATCTTTTGTGCTTGAAAATTCTTCACAATTGGATTTTAAAAGGTCTTTGGTTATCTCTCTTACACTCAAAAACATAATTAAGTTTCTTTTAAATTCACTAGTAGCCAATTCAAGTTTACTTTGGTTCTTTTTATGTAAGTCTGGTGTTTCAGAGCTTTAATGGTAGTAGATCATTTTGATTTTAGCTCATACAAGATTTGAATTTGATTTAGATTTTTGCCTTTATAATTTTTCATATTGAGGCACAAATGATCTCATAATTTTTCATTTTTTTCATGCATGTCACTTATGTGGCAATAATCTAGAACCTTTCACAACATGTTTCATAAATGCCTTCTGAACATTAGTTGTTGTCATTTAAAAATGCCCCATTCATTTTTTACTATTAGATTAGGATCTTAGACTAGCATGAGCCATTGATCATGATCCAAGACCTCATTTTTATTGTATCTTTGGTACCAATACCCTATGGTTATGCCACTTGGCACCTTTACGGGCCTTTTGAGTTCTTTTGAAAACTCATTAGTGCTTTTACACCTTTAGATCAAGGAACATGATGAAGTGTGAACTATTATATATTTTATCAATTTTTTTTTGAATTTCATTTCACCAAACATCAAGCCCATGAGCTCGTAGGGCTCCATTTAAAATTATTCAGTGTCCTCACACCATTGGATCATCCTCCCATGATGAAGCACAAGCTGTAGATCTACAAAGATGCATGAGCTTTAAGTTAGCACATTATTAAGGTAGGGAATTAGGTTTAAAAATCTTAGTCTAAGGTTTATTTCAAATTTATTAAACACAAAATAAACTTTAGGCTAAAGTGTTTATGCCTAGGTTTTCCTAGATTCATACAAAGGGGACCAAGGTTAAATGTTTTAGGCTAAAGTCTACACTATGTTTAATAAGCACAATGTATACTTTAGGATAAAATATTAATGTTAAATATATAAAAGCATGCTCAAAAGGGAAAAAATGATCAAATTCCAACTTTTAAAAATAGAGATTAATCATATTAACAATCATAATAAAACCCTTCAATAAAAAGTATTTGGTCTAAATTTTATGTTATCAAGACTTCTTTAAAATAAGACTTAGTATAAGTCTTTAGCCTAAGGTTCATGGTATTAAAAAAAAGTGTAATGGGGACCTCAAGTTATAAACTTAGACTAAGTTTATTTTTCATGAATGTAGATCGTAAAACCATTTCAATATTTACAAATTGAATATTTCGCATGTTTGAGCATCTTCTAAGGGCTTCCATTAGTCTGTAAGGTAGTTCACGAGATTTATAGTAACATTTTAGAGTGTATTTTAGTCCTGAGAAAAATAATTAATCAGCTTAATTTTAATATAGTGAAGATCTTAATTTTATGGTCTTAAATTTTATGATCACATAGATGTCCAATACATCCTCATGGACATCAAATGACGATCACTGTCAAATTTAATCTCATCAAATTCCTATAACACAATGTAAGAGTGAAACTTATCACTTCCATGAGCCTTTCAAGTATCTTATATTTAATTTGTTTCATTAGATTGTGGTCCTATAATAAGGTAAGGGTTGTAGGATCATGATCTAGTGGTTTTCTTGTGATTGGTTGCTTTTGTCAGGCAGGCCCCTTTGCTTTTAATCTTTGAATGCAGGAATGCCATGTAGTAACTCTATGAAGATCCTAAGATTTTAAGTCTTCCATGATGTCTTTTATCCATTTTATCCTCTATCCATGATGAAGCGAGAACCATTGATCAAAATTTGAGAGATTTAATGTGATTGATCCAAGGATTAAGTGTTGGATTCTGTTGGGATTTCCTCTCATCATTAGATCAAAAGGCTATGAGGAAGTGTAAACTATTAGATCTTTTGATTTACATGCCTTTTAAAATAAGACCAAGGTATTCCTCACTCTGTTAAATCAATCCCCCTAATGAATCATAGGTCATTGGATATACAAAAATGCATAAAAATTAAGTCAGGACCCATGGTAAAATAAAGATTAGGCTAGAGTTTTAAAGGCAAGGTCCTGCTCATATTAATAAATACATTGGGGCCTTAGAATTAAAAATTTAGGATAAGATGTTAAAAAAGGGACTAAGCTAGCATAAAATTGAGGCTCAAGAGATAAAATCCTAGGTTGAAGCATTAAAACTAAGGTCTCATTCATCTTAATAAATAAGAATGGGGCCTTAGTGTTAAGGATTTAGGCTAAAGTTATGACAAGGCAGATCATGCTAAAATAAAATGGGACCCTACCATACATAAAATTTAAACCATAGTTTATAAAATAAAAAAGTAACAAAGGAGAAAAATAAAAGGGGACTGAGTAGAATTTTTAAGCTAAGGTTTGGTTGTGTTGAAAAACATGACCAAGCCTTAGCATAAAAATTAGGCTTAAGTCCAAAACATTTTAAATTATTCCAACCAAATTTGAATTTAAACTAAGGGTTTACATGAAGGTTTTAGAATAGAGATCCCTCATCAAGTATTGCATGAAACTTGTATATTGAAGACATGAAGACCAATCATTAGTAATGTTAGGTAAGTTTTAAAAAAAGACATGAATCAATACCCAAGTTTGATAGAGTGGATGATCTTAAAATTCTAAATAACATCCAAAATAGGTGATGATTGTAGAGTTAGGATTCAAAACATCCTAAGGGTCCCAATTTAAAAAAAATGGGGGGCTTGTTGACATCAACACCCAAATATTTCAATTTCAATTACAATCCTTTTAATGCAAATTAAACAATCATCATATATGAACCTGATCAAGAAATATTAACAAGAGAGATCATTCATTCAATGCATACACAATATCAAACACACAACACATAGTTCTTATGAGAAACCCTCATGGGGAATAAAACCCACTCTCAAGATTATAACACATGGAGTACTTATCCTATAAGAGATTAAAAATAAGAGACTTGTCAAGTAATTTAGACTATAAACCATGATCAATTTCTCTTGACCTAAGGCCTTTAGTGAAACACATATTTCACAAGGATCAACTACCCCTAACAAAGATCAAGTCCTTTAGACCCTCTTTTGAAAAGAACAACTCCACCTTAGAACTAATGTATTCAACACCCAATGATGAATCTCTAATTATCCAACCCATACACAAACTCCCTTTCTATATCATACAAACATATCACATATACATGCCTAAATCTCTCTCCTTCACTCAAAATGTCCTCATATGCATACTCATACCTCTTTGCATATCCTCAAAATGCAAGTGCACTATTATAACATCAAAAATGTGACCTATAGGTCATAAACATAGTCAAAAAACTATTATTCTCATCAAATCATCCGAAAATCATATTACATATCCTTTCTTCTTCACTTCAACACATACTCTTCTCACACAAGTCTCTCTAAAGTATTGTACAAGTATCTCTCACTCAAGTCTTACACAAGTATCTCTTACTCAAGACTAGAAACCATCATATTTGGTTTCATATTTATATATAATTCATGAATTATCAAGTACACGATATTCCCTTGTCATCCATAATACATTCCTTCACCCTTAAGGCATCTAACATGGGTCACACTTAAGCACAACTCTCTTTCAAATAAGCTTATGTCACCTTTTAGGTCCTATGATGACCCATTCACCTCTTTGACACTTATTTGAGAAACCTAGGAACAAAATAACACTTTCCAACTCATGAACCCATGCCACATGATCTATATGTCTCTCTTAAGGGCCAACAACCATCATAATACCATTTTATTTACACTCAATCAGCTCAAACACTTCTCTAAACACACGGTCATTATGAACAAAAACATAATCAAGTTTTAACCCTTTGTTCATACTAGATATGATTGATCAAAAATTTATAATGTACACATAATATATTCATGGAGTATACAACATGATCCAATCAATAGTTCATCTTAAAACATCGAAACAACATCAACACAAGATCGAACAAGCTTCTCATGTCTATTGAAGAACATGCATGAGTACATAGTTGAATTTTAACCTCAATATATTTTATTATAAAAAATTTAAAATATTAAAATCTATATATATAGATTCATCTTGGATTCCTCTACAAATTCACTTTTTACACCTTGTGCAAATTATGCATAGATTGAAAGATATGTCCCAAAAATTAAGCACTATTTTTCCTTTGCATATTTGAATATTTAAATCCAAATGATCATAATTAAATTTTTTTCACCATGATATCATCTCATTTATTTTTCACTTAAATTAAATACACATCATCGATCTTCTTCAAACTTTTACACATAGTGCACCACTACCCAAACATTAAACTTCAAAAACTTGGCATCATCTCACTTCTTCCTAAATAGCCTAGAACAAACACAACCCATCGATATCTTGTAAGTATATTTATATCTATCTATGTTTAAACATTGGAAACTTTGAACTCATTTTTATCAATATGTTCTATTGGTCTTGATTAGTACAAACACCTGCTGACCATCAGATCTTAGAAGTCGCTCAATCTTTACCTTTGCCTATCATTAAGCAATTGTCACTTTGACCTCTTTGACATTATATATGCCATTATATCATATTTTTTGATTAGATGAAAAATTTTGTATCTTAATTTGGTCGTAATCTCCATCTCTTGTAAAATTGACTATGGGAACCATTAAAATCTACTTAGAAGGCCAAATTTGGACATCAATAACTTTTATTGCACGTAGATGCATGATTTGAAACTTGGACCATATGATCTCCTCACATAGGATAATCCAAACATATATAAATATACTCATATAATCCTCTTTCATGTGAGATATAATTCCATTAGTTTTCTCACTTAGATTTTTCTACCATAGAGCCAACTATGTCAACAACTACTTGGAAGGCTAACTTTGACCATGCATATCTTTTGATGCACTTCATCACATGACCTAAAATTTAGAACATATAAATTATAAAAAAAAAATTAATAAATAAATATGATAAAAATCTCCTTACACCTTCACACATGAAAAATATAACACCATCAAAATTCCTACTCAATTTTTCTTACCACATTGTAAATTTGGCTAATTATGGGAAAACACTATCAAACTACTTGGGAGCCTAATTTTGCACTTTTATAGCTTATGTTAGACTTTATCACATGAAATATATTTTGTAGATATAAAATATTAAAATAATTGATCAAAAAATTATGAACAACTGCCCCTAACTCATCTTCATATAGCAATGGTGATGTCAATAAACTGCCTACTTAGATTTTCTACCACTAGACCCAAAATGTCTAGATGAAAATAATGATGAATTAGATGAAATAAACTCATGAAAAAATGCACTAAAATATCTATTGACTTATTATAGGACCCATTTTATATGATAAAATCACCATAATCATCCCTAAACATCTCTAACCATGTCAAAACTGAAGATCAACCAGGCCTCCTTCAAGCATACTAGGACAAACACATTACACACTTTGTCATTATCACTTAAACTATCAAGAAACTTCATCTACTCACCTATAAATATATATGACGTCATTTAAAACTATCTAATAGTATTCACCTTTATCATTGATGCCAATAACTATCATATAGCAATACATAGCTCACCTTCCTTCTCTCTCTTTAAGCACTCTATAATAGGAACTTTCTTCCCCTTTAACATAATGAAAAAGTGGGCAACAACTAATATTTAGGACATAAAAATACTAAAAATAATATAATACCAAATTATAAAGATATTACAAACTCCCCCTTACCTTGAGCCTACCTCTTCTTGCCTTGACAACTTCTTCTTGCTTCATGCCAATGCTCTCTTCAACCAAGCACTGTAACTAAAGAATAAAGAACACACAAAACACTAAAATATGGTGGAAATTACCAAGAGACATATTAGAGGGACTCCCACTTATATTTATGATCCGTTTCATCACTTGAGCATCTTTGTATTTCCATACACCATGAAGAACCATCATACATGCTTACTAACCTTCTCTCTCAAACCACCTTAAGGACCACCAACATAAATTCATACCACTCAAAAAATAGGAAACATGCACTAAACTAACTATATAACTCTCCTTGAAAAAATCATGCCTTATTATTTTGGAAAAACTAAAAAATAATCACTCTTCTTCTTACTAGACCTGTCTAGTCTCCTTGTATCCCTATTAGGAACTTGCAGAGCCCATAAATTTTAGTGGACACATATTCAAAACATAAAACTTCATATATAGATAAATATCATATGCCCCTTAAATCACCCAAATTTTAAAAAACTAGATCATCTTTTGACATATACTTCCTTCACAAACCAACTTGCTAATTAGGCCCCCATCTTGGAAAAAAACATGAATAACATGAAAACCGCAAACTTTAAAATTTTTGTGAAGATTTATTTGAAATTTTTTTTGGCCCATTCAACCTATTAATAATCCTTATACCTCAACTCATAAGGCATACCACTTTTATATCATATCCTAAAACCCTAAAAACTCAAAATAAAATAACGTCAACAAACCTCCTTCTAGTCAATGCACACCTCTAAAATTTATTTCACACCTGAAGACACCCATCACATACTTATGGACCAATATTTAAGCTTCTGTACCTTTGGGAACCCATACATACTATAACCCATTTTAGGCCTATTTACCCTTAAGCCAAAACTGAGAAAATTGGGAGTACTAAAAAATCTTCAATTTAAATTCAACATACCTTCAGACCATAAAAACACCTAAATCACATCACACAAAAGTGCACAAACATTTTAGAGCACGAAACTCTTCTTTAAATTTCATCAATCTCATGTCACCTGGAAACACCCATTTTGACCCTATACTGTAGGTCCTTCATAAACCTCTAGAGCAAACTCATGAACTTGTTACTCCCCCTTAACCAAAAACCTTTTAAGATCAACACATGTCTCTCTCTCTCTCTCTCTATATATATATATATATATATATATATATATATATTAGCATTATGATCTTGAGGACACAAACTTTCTTCTCCACAAGAAAGATGTCTCCAAAAAAGCATAGGCAGAGACATCCTACTTCATAATATCCTAGAACAATGTGAGACTAGGATTTACCCACAACTCCTCATATCCATTCTCTTCCTTGGTCATCTAATACTTTAATTTTTTCTTCTTAGGCTTAAGAGAAGTAACATTCTCATCCACTAAAACATTCTCCTTTTCTTCTAGGATTGAATTGATATACATGTAGACAACATATATTTAGGGCATACCTTTTCATCTAAAGAATCCACCTTGAAATTAAGAACCTCATCATTAGACACTAACAATTGATGTTTTTTCATGATACATGCTTAGTAATGGTAGGATGTTCACTTGGATCAATACACATCTCAAAACTAGCCTCAGTCAGTACCTTGGTCTTCTTTTTGAACTTGGTCTCTTCATTCACAATATGAGTAGACAATGAGAGCCCGTAGCACTATTCATCTTTTATAGCATTTTCCACCATAGAATATAGATTAATTAAAATTTTAGTCTCATCATGATGCATACTTACCACCTTTGGATTCTATTAGTTAACGTTCCTTCTTATTCTCACTCTAGGAGCTTGATTAAACCTATTTTGATTTGTAGAGCTTTACTTGGAGAATCTAGCAATGTGACCTCTCTGTTCATAGTTGTAGCAAATCATTCTTATTAAAGTGAACTCAAATTGACTTACTTTAGATGGAAAATGTTTTTTAAAGTGTCCCACAACATGATAATTGAAAAACTCAACATTGCTCACACCTTTTGATTGATGACCCACATCATAGTTCCATGCAAACTCATTTCTAATAGGTCTCTTGCATTACCTAGCTCTATGCTCAAACTAGTTATAGGTATAGTAGTAACCATTAAAATTTACATACCTCATGGAATTTGGTTGTCTGATCTGATTTGTCTTTATTCTACCAACACCTTCATTCCTTATCTGATGATTTGTCTTCAAATGTTGATCCACCTTGCTCTCATTGACTTTCATGTCAACTTGAGAAGCAACTTTGGCCACTTCATTAAAACCTAATCTACACCTATCACTAGATAAATTTTTACACTTTAAGAGATCATCCACATCATTAAAAAATTTATCAAACTTGACAAATGATTTTACCTTGTTTATAGACTTCTCTAACTCATCTTTTAAATACATAATCTCAGAAGAATACCTTGAACATTCATCTTCTTTAGCTTTTAGGCTTGTAGATAGGATTTACAATTGAAAACTAAGATGATTGACTATATCTTCATGTTCTTTTTTGTCTTCATTAATTTTTTCCTTAAATACATTTAATTACTCCACATAATCTTTGAGTTTAGATTTTATCTTCTTATTGATCTTATTCTCAATCTTCAATTATTTAATAACATTTACCAATGTAGTCTCATAGTCTACCTCATCTTCATATTCATCTAAATCACTCAAATTAGACTCCTTTTGATGTGAGTAGATACCTTTCTCATCCATGAATAAGGATTCATCTTCAATAGGATAATCATCTTCATGATCATACTCTGAGTCACTAACTTCACTCTCATCTCATGAGTTGAAATCTTTTTTGGTGTAGAGACTCTTCTTGTCCTTGAACTACTTATTCTTATTGTCAAAACATCTGAATCCCTTTTTAAGTTTATCAGACTAGAATGATCTCTTGCCATCATTATGAACTTAATCATGATATTCATCATTATCCTTTTTATACTTATGAGGACACTTATTAGTAAGATGTCTTACCTCTCCACAATTGAAGAATTTGAGGGGTAGTTTACCCTTATACTTTCCTTAACCTATTTTCAATTTATTTTAAATCAAAGAAATTAGTTCATCCTCATATATGTTAGAAATGTCATCCTCCTTGGGTTTCTTACCTTATAACTTCTTCTTTATCTTCATTTTAGTCTTGAAAGTTGTTTCCTTCTTTTGTGGTATATCATTATTCTTCCTCATCTCATAAAAAATAAGGGTGACATGCAATTGATCCTTCTTTAACTAAGTAAGATCATGAATTTATTCTATCATAGACACTTTTGGATTAGACTTGAGTTATAGAGACCTTAATAATTTTTGAAATACAATAGCCTCTCTAAGGTTCTCTCCAAGACCTATGATGATGTTCACAATTTCATCAACTCTCTATAAAAAGGATGCCATAGAATTTTATTCCTTCATCTTAATACTTTCAAATTACCTTGTGTGAGTCTTCAACTTAGCAAGCTTGAAATTTAAATCTCATTCATAAATCATTTACATTTTATCCCATATCTCTTTAGTTTATTTATAATGGATTACTTTGGTGAAATCAAACTCTATAAGACCCCAAGTGATGGCATTCATTTCCTTATAATTATTATAAAATATATTATTATCTACAATACTAGATGGAGTATTAGTAAGAAAAATATAACCATCCATAATAGATTGGCATACATCAAACCCTAGGGAAATAATAGCTATCCTCATGCTTGTACTCTAAAAAACATAATTAGATCTAGTAAACATTGATGCTTCCTTAGTAGAGAAACCTCCTTGATGACTACCCATATTATACCTTAGATCACCGTCAAGCTATCAAGCCTTTACCAAAGGACTTGCTATGATATTGATTTTTAGAGATATAATTATTGAGAGGGGGGTGAATCAGTGAGCCCATATATTTTATTTTAAATTCCAATATTTTAAATACAAATTAAAAAATCATCATATATCAACTTGATCAATCAATATTAGAAAGAGAGATAATTCATTCAATGCATACACTAGATTAAATGCAAAACACATAGTTCATGTGGAAAAATCTCATGGGGAATAAAACTCACTCTCAAGCCTAAAAAATATGGAATACTTGTCATATAAGAGATTAAAAACAAGAGATTGATCAAGTAATTTATAATATAAACCTTGATCAAGTCCTCCTCACCTAAGTCCTTTAGTGAAACACCTATTTCACAAGGAGAAACTACCCCTAACGAAGATCAAGTCCTTTAGACTCTCCTTTGAAATGAACACCTCTACCTTAAAATTAATGTCTGTAACACCTAATGATGAATCTATGAATATCAAACCCCTCCAAAAACTCCCTTTATATCTCATACTAGACTCTCACATAGGCATGCCATAATATTTCTCCTTCATTCAAAATGTCCTCATATGCATATTCAGACCTCTTCACTTATCCTCAAACTACAAATGTACTATTTTGACATCAAAAATATGACCTACAAATAATACACATAGTCAATAAATTGTTATTATCATTAACTCATCTAATAGGCATACTACCTATCCTCTCTTCATCACTTCAACACATACTCTTCTCACATAAACCTCTATCAAGTCTTGCACAAGTCTCTCTCACTCAAGTCTTGCATAAGTCTCTCACTGAAGTCTATAAACCATCACATTTGGTTTCACTATTTATATATAATTCATGAATTATCAAGTCCAAAATCTTCCCTTGTTGGCCATAATACCTTCCTTCACCCTTAAGGCATCTAACATGGGTCACACTTAAGCACAACTCTCTTTCAAATAAGCCTAAGTCACCTTTTAGGTCCTATGATGACCTATTTACCTATTTGACACTTCTATGATTAAACCAAGAATATAGGAAAACTTTCTAACAAATTAACCCATGCCACATGATCTATATGTCCTCTTTAAGTGCCAATAGCCATCATAATACCCTTTTGTTAACACTTAATTAACTCAAACACTTCTTTGTGTACACAATCATTATGAATGAAAACAAAGTTGACTTTTAACCATTTGTTCATACTAGATTTGAATGTTAAAACCTTCATAATGCATGCATATTATCCTCATGGATTCTAAAACATGCTTTGATCAATAAGTCATCTTAAAACATCGAAACTACATCAACACAAGCTCAAACAATATTCTCAGGTCACGTGTAGAATATGTACAAACATGAAATAAAATTTAAACCTCAATATATTTTAATGTATACAATTTCATATCTTCAAATATATATTTAAAAATGTGCCTTTGATTCCTATACAAATTCACTTTTTACACTGTGAGAAAATTCTACATAGATTGAAAGATATGGCTCAAAAATTGAGCACTAGTTTTTCCTTTAAAAATTTGAATATTTATATACAAACGGTCATAGTTAAACTTAGGTCACCATGATATAATATTGTGTCCTCATTTTTTATATTAAATACTCACCATTTATCTTTTTTTAACTTTAACATAGAGTGTGCCACTTCCCAAATGTTAAACTTTGAAAACTTGGCATCATCTCACTTCTTCCTGACATCCTAGAACACACATGCTCCATTGATCTCCTGTACGTAACTCAATATTTATCTATTTTTAAACATTGCAAAATTTATTCTCATTTTTATCAATACATTTGAATGTTCTTGACTAGTACGAACACGCACTCATCATCATATCTTAGAAGTAGCTTGGTCTTTACCTCTACCTATCATTAAATAAGTATCACTTTAACCTCATTGACTTGATACACATCATTGGATCAGTTAGTATGATCAATAATGAACTATTGTATATTAATTTAGTCCTAATATTTATCTCTTTCAAAACCAACTAAGTATGGTAATAATTTCAATCTACCTGGAAGACCAACTTTGGACCTCAATAACTTTTATTGTGCTTAGATGCATTATCTATAACTTGGACCATATCATATCCTCACCTAGGATAATCCAAACATATATAAATCTGATCTTGTAACCATATTTCATGTGATATATAATTTCATTAATATAATCACTTAGATTTTTCTACCACATAGTCAACTATGTCAACAACTACTTGGGGTGCCAACTTTGAGCATGCATATCTTTTGATGTGCTTCATCGCATGACATAAAATTTAGTGCATATAAACTAGACATAAAATTAAAAAAACCCATGTGATAAAATTATCCTTATACCTTCACACATCTGAAATATAACACCATCAAAATTCCTATTCATCTTTTCTTTTGACATTACAAATTTGGATATGGGAAAACACTATCAAACTACCTAGAAGCCCAACTTTAAACTTGCATAACTTATGTTTCACTTTGTCACATTACTTAAAATTTATCACATAGTAACTAGGAACAAATTTAATCAAAACCATATTACCAACTCACCTTGACTCATCCACACATGGTAATGATGATGTCAACAAATTGCCTACTCAGATTTTTTACCACTAGACCCAAAATGCCTAGATGAAAACAATGATCAACTATATGAAATACACTCATGTGAACATGCACTCAAATCCTTCTTGAATTATTATAGGACCCCTTTGAAATTATTAAATCACCATAATCATCCATGAATATCTCTAACCATGAAAAAATTGGAGATCAATCAAGCCTCCTTCAAGTATACTAGGACAAACACATTACACACTTTGTCATTGTGACTTAGACTATATAAACACTTCATCCAATCACTTAGACACATCTATGGAATTAATAAAAAATATACAACACCTTCAAGTATAAATTAATGGATGGGGGTGATACCCATATAATGCCATAAAGGGATACATTTTGGATGAAGTGTGAAAATAAGTGTTAACCACCATTTGGTGAGTGGTATCCAATGAACCAAAAATGTTAATTATATTTTATGTACCATGACATTTTTGAACTATATTAATAAAATTAGAAGTTACTATACTAGTAATAAATGGTTGTGATAAGGAAAAAAATAGATACTTGTTGAGTCAATCCATAATTACCATGATAACATTTTTACCCTTAGATCACGGTAACCCAGTAATGAAATCCATCATTAGAAAACTCCTCCTACCTCTAAGGATGGATAAAGGTTTAAAAATACCTAGGTATTAATGGTTTCACCTTTGTTTTTTTGACATACCATGCATCTAGCTACATATTTCTATACATATCCATTGATACCTTCCCAAAATAAATATTGCTTAATTATATGATGTGTTTTTTAAATTATTGAATGGCCTCTGATTTTAGATGCATGAATTTCCTAAAGGATTTTATGTTTGAGTAGAAAATTATTATAGAGGTATAATCCTTATTTATACCATAATGTTTCCTATTTCATGTAAATTGTTTAGACCCCCCATAACCAAGATGAATATGCTAAATCAAATCTTGGGTATCCCTATCATTCTCCCATTTTGATTTTGTTTCTTTTAGCTAATATTCTTACCAAATGTTCATTGTGTATAACAATGCCTCAACTAACTCATCCCATCTAGATAGTGCATCTACTACCACATTCTCTTTGCATTTCTTATATACTATTTAAAAATCATATCCTAACATTTTAGTGACTCATTTTTGTTGTGCTTGTAATGATAATAATTGTTCCAAAACATATTTGAGGATATTATGATCAGTCTTTAGTGATAGTGTCAACCCATCAAATAATGTCTCCATTGTTTGACTCCATGTAGAATAATCATAATCTCTTTCTCATAGATTTACTTGATCCTATTTTTCCATTTAGTTGAAGAATATTAAATGCAAGTGGTATACCTTATTTCATGAGTATAACCCCCATATTGTATCCTAATACATGGAATTAAACAACAATTTATGTAGAAACATTAGGGGTATCTAAAATTGGAGTGGTGCAAACTACCATTTTCAGATATTTAAACACCTTGGTATTTGTTTCAGTTCACTATAAGGAATCTTTATTCAACAAATATGTGAGTGGCATTGTGATGTTACCATAATTTTTGACAAACTTGAAATAGTAAATTATTATCCCCATAAATATTTGAAGGTTCTTAAGGGTCCTTAAGACTTTCAAATTCATCATATCTTAAATATTTTTAGGATCAAATTTCACACCTTCACGTGAAACAATATGACCCAATTAATCACCTCTTTGATGCCAAAATATCATTTAGAATGTTTGGAATATAGTTTGTTCTATTTTAGAACCAAAATTAATTATTTCTCATGCTTAAAATGGTCTTCCTATTTTTTTTGTAAATGATAATGTCATCAAAAAACACCAACACAAAGTTTCTCAAAAATGGCCTACAATTAGTATTCATCAAAGTCTAAAATTTAGATGGTGTAATTGCAAGACCAAAAATCATGGCCATAAGCTCATAATGGGGATTTATGAGTTTATAAAGTTATTTTAGGTATTTCCCCTTCATTAATTTGAATATGATGATACCTAAAGTGAAGATCTAATTAGGTAAATAACTATTGTCATGCAATTCATTTAGAAAATTATAAATTATTGAAATAAGAAACTTATTTGTGATGGTGTACTTGTTGAGTTCTATGTAGTCTATAACATTATCCATGTATCATCCTTCTTATGCACCATGACCATTGAGGATGAATATTCACTTTGGTTGTTCCTAATAATTCTTTCCTCTATCATCTCTTATTCCATATTTTCAATTTAAATCTTATAGGCATAGAGGTACTTATAGGGTATGATGTTGGGTGATTCATCACCTAGAAGTAGTCTAATGACATGATCATGCACTAGGCTTGGTGTAATTCCTTTTGGAATGATACCAAAAACAACATAAGGGTCATCCAACACCAATTATAAATCAATATGGGTACACTCATTATATTTTTGAAATTATATGGAAAATAATCCCACAATAAATCATTCAACACCTTTTTTTGATCAACTATGTAATATTGTGAGAACTAACCAATTATGTATATTTATCCTATAAACCATAGCTCAAGTATAATAAATTATAAATAAAATCACATGAATAATTATAGGAAATTCATCTCTATAATTCCCATGGTGGTGAACCATTTGATTCCCCAAATATTTTTAGCCCTACCCATAGGAATAGAAAACATAGGATAATCTAACATATAGTCTCCCATAGAAAGCTTAATACTATGATTTTTTCTAGATTATTTGACTATATTAAATTATATAATCATGACCTAAAATTATAGAGTTTTTTAAATGAAAATTTAAATGAGTATCCAACTTACTGTTAATGACATTATGTGTGCTAATATAGTCAATCAACACAGTCACATTCTATTTCTTGAAGAAACCTATTAGATTAAGAGTTTGAGAAGTAATACTACCTAAAAGTGTATACCAAAAAATAGTAGATTGATAATATTTAGATTCATCATCAGGTTCTTATATACCTAATCGTAAGGCCTCATCATCCTCTTAATCCTCATTTATACCTTAAATGTAAAAAAAACTTATTTTTAGCACATCGATGTCATTTGATCCATTTTCTATCATAACCAGAACATAACCTATTGCACTTTTCTCTTTGAGTTTTTGAGTGATAAATATTTTAATCTAAGTAAATTATGGGGCTAGGAATATATATTCATAGACATTCATGAAAGGTCTTCATTTGACTAGATATTTTTCCTCCACCCTATGTACCATTCTTATGGTTTTAGATAATAAACTAGGACTAAACATGTGAACCTCAATTTGGATGATATATTTGAGGCCACCTAATAAGAGTTTAAGTAATTTTTACTTACTTAAGATATCCACATGTAAATAGATATTCTATAATTGATTAATATAATCCTTCACATTCCCTATTTGATGAAATTTGTCTAGATAACAAAAGTAATTTTTTGAGACATTGTTGTGATAGTGGATCTATAGAACCTAAAAAAAATATAGACCAAGAAACTTGAAGGAGATTATTTTTATTTTGATCACACAAACATCTATACCAAATAAACTAATCAAGTTTTAATTATAGAGTGGCCATGACCACATTTTGTGCACATGGATTCTGATGTAGATCAAATAATTTTTTTATTTTATTGATCCAATATTAGAGGTGTGATTATTTGAATGGGGAGAATTAGACTAGAGTAGTGGAGGATTAGGTTTCAAATTTTGAGATATAATATTGGATAATTACCTAGTTATAAGTGTCAATTATCCTTTAAAATATTTAGGTTCAATCTTACCCTAATGATTTCACCTTTGACTACATTGAGATCATATTTTAACACCACACTATGGAAATATGACTAAAGTTGGTGAAACACCTTTAAAACAAATGAACTAAGATTACCAAAATCTAGGTCATCATTGTGAGTATTTTTTGGAGTTTATTTCCCTTTCTCATCTCTATGACTATTAGGACTAGCCATGCATAAACCCTAGGATGGAGGGTTTTAGCCACAAAAAAGTGTATCAAAAAAATATATTATTACAATCATCTCATTGAGATAAATCAAATGATTGATAATGTGCACATGGGTGAAAATTTTCAGCCCAAAAAGTGTAATAGTATACTATACCATTATGATCATCTCAATAAGATGAATCTAATGGCTACTAATTTGCATAAGGGTGAAAATTTTTATAGACATTTTTTACTATTTAAATAAAAGGGCTTTAATCAATTTTATAATTTTGGATAAATTAAATTATTCTTGGATTATAGATTTCTTAGCCTTATATTTTCATGAGACCCATAGCCCTAGATCCAAAAAAATAATGCCACCAAAACTTTCTCAAATTGAATCTCTAATACCTATAATAATGAAAGTACTTAGATGTTTACATAACAGAATATTATATCAAAAAAATAAGAGCATAATATGTAGATCCACAATAATAATTGGCATAAGAGTAGAATTATTGATAAATATAGCAAAGGCACTTCAAGGGGGAAACCTCCACAACATTGTGATAAGAGAATAATTCACAATATGATGATGAAATGCTAGCCACTAGCTACTATATATACTCTACTTAGCCATGGTTATTCCGTAGGTTGACCTTACTAAGAAAATAGAGAGATTTGAAAAGATAATAAATTAGGTATATAAGCTACAATTTTGCCACGCATGTCTTTATACATGTTATAAGTTAAGGGCATAGTAATCTTACTCTGATATTCATCAAAAAAGTAGATCTAGTTGTATCCTAAGAAGCCATCCATAAAAGATAACAATTCATATCCTATTGTAGCATCAAAAATGATGTTGATGGATGGAAGAGGGAAGTCATATTTAGGAAATGATTTTTTGATATCCCAAAAAATTTATACATATCCCAATCTTAAAATTCCTCTTAAGAATAAGGATGATATTAGACATTCACTTGGAATAGTCTATTAGCTTGATAAATCTAACTTTTAAAAGATTTATAACTTCCTCTTTTACCATCAATATGACCTTAGGATTTATTAGCCTAAGATTTTGTTTAATTTCCTTTGTTTCAATTATAGTGATAATATTATGGAGCATAACCTCTTGGTTGATGATAAACATATCAGTGTAAGATAAGGTGAAAGATTTTGAGATCTTAAGGACCATCTATCGGTATCATTCCACTTCCATAGGTGAAATTGACGAACCAAGATTGAGAATTATAGGACTATACTTAATCTAAATTTTGATGTCAATGGTTTATTAAATGAGGGGCATTACCCTCTTCAAACATGTTAGGAGCTAGGGAAGATTGATATCTTTAACCTTTACATTTAAAATATAATAATCATTATCAGAGGACAAGAAATACTCAACCTAATAATAAGAATTATTGTATTTATCCCTAAGATATTACATGGGGTAATAAATGAGGGAGAAACCCCTTTTGTGGTAGAAAAATAAGAGGCCATCCTAAGGTCATAAAAAATCAAAAATAGCCCAATCATTCTCAGCTAAGTCAAGGAATAATAGACCATAATAATTTCCAGTATGAGCAATGGTTCAGTAAATATAAGTCTTGTGTATAATAGGTTATGTCCTAATTGATATTATGAAATCAGACTCTAATATAGTGGGATGATGGTCAAATCATGAAGGTGAAGTAGTAATAGAGTCAAAAAGTTGATTCCTTTCCCTAGGGACTACCTCTATATAAATGAAGTCATTTTTTAAAAAAAATCATGTGCTATGATATTATATATCTAAATATGTTCAACTTTAGTTTCATAGACTTGGTTAGAAATTAACTATGAGTTGCCTTGGATACTTAAGTTATGAATGCCCAATCATTTTTCAATGATCATGCCAAGTAATATTTCTTCTAATTCATCCCCATTTTTCATACACTCAAATTTTTGTTTGAAACCAAAATTTATGGATATCCTTCATGATAAATTAGAATTACTCTTACTTTTACACCTAGGCAATACTTGGCCTCATCATAGTAGTTGACCCACTGATCATGTGTGGAATAAGGATTATCACCAAGTAAAATTTCTTAGGTTTTTGATATGTCAACCATATGAATATAAATCATATTAGTTAACCCCTCTTTGGGTTCCTAGTCTTGAGACTTAAAAGAGTGATCAACCCCTACCATTTATGGGGTGAAAAAAATAATCACCATAAAAATGAAAGGTATACCCTTATGATCTAAGTTAAGGAAGGGAAGCAATTTTAGGAACTCAAAAGGCTACTTTTAGGCTTTATTTTTAGTGTGGGAAGTATGTTATCATACTTATGATTAATTTTTGACATGATAAGTATCCAAACATAGTTATGGTCTCATTTTGGTGTAGAAGATATGCCAACATAGTTATGTCGTTTACAATATTGTTGATAAGACATGGGTAATTCTATATTTTCCATTATTATATGCAAGAAATATCATAATAATTTAGTGAGTGGATATCTAGGGGTACTCCTTCTCATAAGGTGTAGATAAGGCCTCTTTTAGGTGTACATGTATAATCATGAGATATGATTTTTATCTCTATGGTCCTTATTTTCAAATTAAAAATCTTCTCCCCAAGAAATAACACAACCAAGGGAGGAGGGATGGTATGTATACATAATGAAGATCAATAATGTGATGAAAATAACCTCTAGGTGTGTGTTATAATAAAATGACTGACATATAAATGGGAAGAAAACCTAATTATTTATGAACTATATAAAACTAATATGATCTTTTCATAGTGTAATCAAAGAGCATACTTTGAAGAGACTCTTAAGAAATAAAAGCAACATGTGAAACATGATTTTTGTTATGTGAGTGAGCCTTGGGTGATTATGATAGTAATAATAAGACAATTTTTTAAAAGGGAAACCTTTTTATTCTATGACATCTTTATCATGTAGACATCAGGTAAACGGGCTAAAACCTCTTGGGGTTCCCAGTTCTGAGGTTGAGAGAAGTTATAAGTCCCTAACCCTCATGGGTTAAATAAAAGGATAAGTGACATGTATTTTTCCAATATATTGATAATATTAGTCATGGACATGTTATAAATTGTTAAAATGGTGACTAGATCTGAACTAGTGATGTTTTTAAGTTGTCACTAATTCCTTTTCCTTAGGATTATCCTTTAATAATGATTGAGGGTTTTATACTACTTTATTTAGAAAAACCACTTTGTGTTAATATGATCTATAACATCCACCACCTTTAGGGTTTTTGTGACATTTTTGGTTGGCATGTGATATTAAATTCATAATCTTGGTTGTTTGATCATAGTTGATTAAAGCATATCAAGAGGATTCATATCCCATTGGGATATGAAAACCACTCCTAGATGAAATAATTAGGTCTATTAGAATAAGGTTAAAGGAATGAACTTAATCTTATGTATCCATGGTTTTTGAAAGATCATGTTAGATTTGGTATCTTTATAGATCAAATAAAACTTAGTTAACGCTATCTTAGGAACTAGAGTGATTGAGGGAATGATGGTTCCTATGAAAGTGGATTTTAGGTTGTCATATAATCATAAGGTATTTCATGTCATGGAATAATTGGTTTTCCCATAACCAAGCTTATGTAAGAAATAAAATTAGACAATGTTGAGAGTTGATTTTTCATCAACAATGGCTCTCTTCACATAACTATTTTATATACAAACTTACAAGAACAAGGATGGATCCCTTATACTAATTATCTTAGAGTTAGGTTGAAGGCTTTGTAAATAAAATAAATATCTAGTGTCCCATAAATCTTACCTAGGTGAGAATATATATAGATTGATGTAGTTGATTTATACCTGGGGTGGGGGAGTAACATTGGAAAAATTCCCCAAACCTAGTGCATCAAGCAAGACTGATTGATTGGAGGGTTAATTTATAAGAAAATAAAGTAAAAAAATGTGGGAGAATGTTTTGGTAAGACCTAAAATCAAATAAATTATCTTAAAAGTCATAGTAATAGACTTGGTATCAAAAATATTTTATTTATGAAGAGTATAAGGTTAATATTTTCTAGTATGAGTAATGATATTAGACTCTTACTCAACCTATATTTTTATAACCCCTATCTTTATGGTCTTACCCTATATACTTAAATGAGTGGCAAGGTCAGTGTTGGAGATTCTAAACATAGAGGCCTCTACATCATTAGTGAATGTAATAGTGGGATGGTGATGTTAAACTACTTGGTTCTATGAGTTACCCTAAGATTGGTTTAGATTAACTCATGATTGATGATTTGTAAAGGGATATAATAATTTTGGATTAAGGAGAAATATGACCACCCTAGGGGGTTTGGTTATTTTCCCTTTTACTTCTTAGGAAAATGTCCACAAACATTTTTCTCTAATCTATAGGAAGTATCTGTATAATCTTGTTATACTCCTTATAGTTATGAGTATCATGTCCAATGAATCAATGAAAATGAAAGTAGATGTTAGGATGTAATCCCTAGGCCTTTAAATTTTCCATTATTAACCAAACCCTTGTTGATTATTTTTATGGTAATAGGTTTGGTTTTAGAACTAAGGAAAACTCTCAACATGCTAAAATTGATTCTGGTTTTTATTTTGAAAGTGCATGTTGTGAGGTGGTCTATGATTAAAGTCAACCATATAAACCGTAGGTGGGGAATTTTGGTTCATCATACCTATATTTTTATTTGCATTTGAATTATTCATGGGTTGAGATGGGTTTTTAGGAACATGATTAGGATTGTTTCCTTGATTGTTGATATGATCATTGGTGGCATTATTATTTCAATTAACAATCTTAGGGCCTTGATTATTGATATTTTTTTGGTTATTAATGTAGTAATTATCCCAATAGGTTCATTGAAAACTATAAGTGTGTCATAATAATCTAGTAGGTGATATTATGATAGAGTTATCACATAATTAATTCTGCAGCAATGATGACCTTATATTCAAAAACATGTAAGAGGATGTCCAATAATTACTTGATGTACCAATTATCTACTTTATTACAATATTTTGGTGAAGAGGAATATAAAGAATGATTATGGGGAGTTAAATCAAAGGATAAATCACTATGGGATTGAGTGTAACTCACTATAGAACTCATAGGATAACTCATAGTGGTACTCAATTGAACTCGAGGTAGAACTCATTATGCAAATCACCCTCTCACCCACTTAACCTCTTATCACACTAAGTAATCTGAAGCTACATGTATATGGATTATCCCTTTAATAAGTAAATGGAATAATTAATATCCTACATGAACACCCCATCTAAGTATAAATTAGGTGGGCAAAAAAGAAAAGGTGGGTCCTGATAACAAGGCCTGATGAGGTACCCACATATAATGCAACTCTCAAAAAGTGGAGTAAAAGGAGAAAACCCAATGGGAAAAAATTCCCCCAAAAGAGAGACAAAAAAAATAAGGTAGGACTAGAAATCCTCACTCCAATACTCCCCCTCCTTAATCATAGCTTAGGTGGGTTGTAAACTTAGGTCCTGGTAATAAGGCCTAATGAGGTACCCAAGTACATTGTAATGATCCTATTGTAGCATAAATTTTCACCTTTGGATATGATTTTTTAGGATTTATCCAATTGAGATACACTATGGTAACAACCCCAGGCTTTGGGTCACCTATGATAGTGTTGAACCTCTAGAGAAGGCCAACATCCTCTTGATGGATTACTTATACTAATGTTTGAACTAAGAAAAGGGTTTGATAAGGAGTAAAGGGATCCTAAGAAAGATAAAAGGGTGATGTACCAGATTAAATGAGAACTCACACAAGCTTGAAATATACATTAAATAAGCATAAGATAACACTAGCTCACACAATCTCAAAATCTATCTAATTGCATAATTATTTCATACACTAGGTTCAATAAGAAATGAATGAGGCTAAGAAAAATTCTAAAACTCACACCAAGATTATATTATGTTATAAATAACACAAATTTAGACCTATAATCAACTAAGAAATACCCTAAAACAATCAAGAAAGAAGGACAATGGGCATGGAAGGTTATTCTTCACAATGCTATCATACACAAGCTTACTAAAAATAGTTCAAAAGTAAGAGATAGGTAAAGGAAATATTTATTAGCTTAAAAATATCTTTCATACAAGTTTTTGACAAGGTCTAACCTTATAAAATAAGAGTCTCTACTCTTACAAAATTGAGAAAGAGTTCCTATCAAAAGTGAGAGATTCTTTATTCTAAAAACCAAGAGAAAGATTAAAAAATGGAAAGAATGGGTAATATATTAGAAAAGGAGAGAGATAAGAGGGAAAATGATTACAAAAGTCATTAGTTAAGTTGCCACTTTTTTTTACCAAATCAACACTAATTATCTATTGACAATTATCTTTTTATTTGTCCCAATAGCACCCAAATTCTCTCATTGGCTAAGAGAAAAGCACTAGAAGACAATATTTTCCAAATGTGGTGAGTCATGATCATGCTTATGAAGGAAAACCCTTAGGCACCCTGAAATCCATTAAATGTTACAACTACTTTCTCTAACCACTAGATCTCCATCTTGGGACTCTATGCCATCTCCACTAGCTTCATTATGAGGGAAAGGTCCTTATATCCATGGAAATGATAGAGTCATGCCATAGGTTTTATTTTAGAAACTACATGTACATATTTATCAAAAACATGACCATGTCGATAATTGATACACTTCTTCATGATTACACATCTACCCCTACTCCATCCTAAGTATAGATCTTTACTCTATATTCAAAAACCAATCAAAATTATTGGTTTTTATATATTCAATATATTGATGAGATCCACATATGTTTAGTCTTACTACAACTTCTAGTCCATATTTTATCTTTGTATTAGGTCCTGAAATACTTATTATGCTTCTATGGATATTTAATGATGATGTTTGATCCTCAAAAATCCACTCTGGTTCAGCTTAGATCATGTTTTAACCTCCAATAAAAGTCTTATAATCTTTTACCTTTGATATAAACCATTGATCTTAATTTGGGCCTTTGAAATTGTGACACTTTTGACCTTCATTATTGGGCATTGATCTTGATCCAAACTCTCCATATTATGCTAAATTTTAGCTCTTATTTATTTCACAAGATTCTACAAATTTTTTGACATCTCACACACTATAGATCTACTTTTTCATGATTAAACATGAGCTATATATCTTTTGACAGATTAATGTAGTTGAGACACTTGTCACTTTCATATTCACCCTAGAGATCCTTTGACCCTTTGACCCATTTCTCACCATAGATATAATTTGTATGAGTGACTATGTATCCTTAGATCTTGGGACCCACTAACATCTATCAAACCAATGTGTACCATTAGATATTTTAAAGGAAACTCGACATCTATCCACTTGTTAACTTCTCACTTATGTTAACCCTTTGACTTGATGCTCATTGTAGATCTATTTTCTATGATTAAATATGCATCATTAGATCTTGAGACCCATTGAAATATATAAGATTGATGCTCACCATTGGATCTTCACCTTAGATCTCAATATTTGGACACTTATCACTCTCACATTAAACCTTGGGATATTTGAATTCCAATGGCTACTTTACGTAGTTTAAACTTGATGTCTACACACCTATTTCTTTCTACAAGTCTAACTTTGAAATTTTATATGTTGAGATAATAAGTTCATCAAGACATGAAATCTATATAGGATGATAATGATACAAATATATTCATGTCCATGTAATCTTTTGGATTTGAGAGGCTTTCTAATCATACTTATTAAATGCATAATCAAGCTGACCCATCTATTTTTGGATGACGTTCTCATAATGGTTTGGTTCTTTTGGACTTGTGCTTGAAATATTATCTATTTTATAAAGCTCCAATGGACTTCTAAGACTTTATGAAATCCATTTCATGCCCTTGAATGCTTGAAACACCATGAGAACCTACTAGTCTTCTTTACTTTGCAATTCTAGACCTGTTTCAAGACTTAATTATCAAAGATAAATAAATTACACTTTAAGCTTGCTTAAAATATTTCAAAAGCTTTGTAAATGAACTTTGATCTCCTTCTCAATTAAGAAATTTTATCAGATAACCACTCCATACAAATATCTTTAGAAACTAATCCATTTGGGAAAATTTATGTATGTGGGCTGAAATTGGCCAACATTTCTAGTGACATCTTGGGCTTGCATGCCTACTATGCAAGGACTTAGTGGATTTAAAAATAATAATTTGGGTACATGGAGTCATAATATTTCCTCTGAAATGAAACTATTGTGGGATTGAATAGAGGGTTGACCCTTTCTGAATATTTATCTTGAATCAAAAAGGAATATAAGAACAAAACAAATAATTATGCCACAGGCATCAATTAAAAGGGAAACACATAGCTAAAAGGAAAAGTGCTCAAGGCACTTAGATAAAAGCATATAAAACTACTCTAATATGCTACAATATCAAAGAATAACTAAAAAATCTTCTAATAATAATGATTTAAATGAATTCCACTTATTGGGATGGGTAATATATCTCCATCCAATTAAGCAAGATGAAAAGCATTATGTTGTTTGCATCTATGGGTCAAATAAGGACCACTCCATAAGATATCAAACATGGTTTGGTTCCCTAGCCTAGCCTTATTTGAGTCCCATTTAAGGACTAGGTCCCCTTCCTTAAAGTCCCTTATTGTGGATCTCTTGTAAAAGGATTTATTAACTTGAGATTGATGTGACTCTAATGTCTTAATTACAAAGTCCATGGTTTATTTAAGCTCCATGAGCTCTACCATACTCATGCTCATAGGTTCACTTTCCATCAACTCCAACTAATGGGATAACTCTAATGTAAGAAATTCAAGTGATTTGGGTAATTTAGCTTGCCTTCCATATACAAATACATATGGATAATTTCTAATGGTAGCTTTGGGAGTCACTGTGTTAGCCTATAAGGCTATCTTTAGCTTTGTATGCCACACTCCTTGATTCTCTTCCATGGTCCTCTTGATAATCCTTAAAAATTTCTTATTTGTGGACTCTTCCATTCCATTGCCTTGGGGGTAGTAATTGAATGATGTGATGATGTAGATGCCAAAATTCAATGCCCATTCAGTTTTCTTCATACCAATAAATGCCAATTTGTTATATGAAATAATAGTAGCTAGGACACCAAACTTGGTTAATATGTTATCAGAGAAGACCAATACTATTGTTTCATTGGATTCATTTAAGGAAATTTCTTCCACCCACATGGTGAATTAGTCAGTTGAAATGAGCACCCATTTATGTCTTACACTAGAATGTGGATTTATCATCCCTATGAAGTTCAACCCCTATTGCATGAAGGGTTGCTCCACTTGATTTAGGTTTAGTGGAAGAGATGCTAATTTTTGATTTCCTAAAAAGAAAGCACACTTATAGCATGAGATGTAGTCACTATTATTCTACTAGAATGTTGAATGTTATTTTGGAGTCATCATATGTTGTTTGTAAGGTATAATTGCTACAAACTAATCAGCATCAAACTTTGACCAATCTTATTTGAACTATATATCCTACCAAGCATGCCAAAAACTATTGTAGTGTCAATTTTCACCCTTGTATAGGGTTTATAAGGCTATATTCAATTTAACTACACTATGGGAACAAACCTAGGCTATGTGTCACCTATGGTAGGGTTTAACCTCTGGATAAGGTTGGCTTCCTTTTGATAGATCACCTATACTAATGTTTTCACTAAGGAAAGGGTTAGATAAGGAGTAAAGGGATCATAAAAAATCTAAAAGGGTGATTATAAAATGATAACTCACACAAGCATGAAATATACATTGAACAAGCATAAGATAACACTATCTCACACAATCTCAAAATCTAGATACTTGCATAAGTATTCATACACTAGGTTCATAAAAAAATGAATGAAGCTAAGAAAAATTTAAGACTCACAAAAATATTAAATTAATGGTAGAAATAACACAATTTACAGACCTACAATCAAATATAAAACACCATAAAATAGTCAAGAAAGAAAGACAATGGGCATGGAAGATTCTCCTTCACATTGCCATCATGCACAAGCTTACTAAACATAGTTCAAAAGAAAGAGAGGTAAAGGAAATATTTATTAGATTCAAGAGGTCTTTTATACAATTTTTTGATAGGGTCTAGCCTTATCAAATGAGAGTCTCTATTCCTACAAAATTAAGAGAGAGTTATTATAAAAAGTGAGAGAATCTTTCTAGTAAAAATTGAGAGAGAGCTTACAAAATGGAAAGAATGGGTAATATATAAGAAAGGGAGAGAGAGGAGGGATCATGAGTACAAAAGTCATTAATTGATCTACCACCTTTTTGATCAAATCAACACCAATTCTATATTGACAAGTTATCTAATTATTTATCCCAATAGCCCCTGAATCCTCTCGTTGGCTAAGAGAAATGCACTCAAAGATAATAGTTGACAAAGGTGGTGAGTCATGATCCTACTTAAGAATTAAAACCCTTAGGTACCCTAAAATCCATTAAATGCTACAACCACTTTCTATATCCACTATATTTCCATCTTGGGACTCTACGCCATATCCACTTACTTCATTATGGGGGTAAGTTCCTATATCCATGGGCTTGTAAGATCCATGCCATAAGTCTATTTTTAGCTATTGTATGTACCTATTTATCAAAAAAATGACCATGATGATAGTCAAGACACTTTTTAATGATTACACATCTATCCCTACTCCATCTTAAATATATATCTTTGCTTTATATCCAAAAACCAATCCAAATTATTGGTTTTCATATAGTCAATATATCAATAAGATCCATAGATGTTTAGTCTTGCTTCAACAAATTCTAGTCGATATTTGATCTCTATATTAGATCCTAAAACACCTATTATACCTCTATAGTGATTTAATGGTGATGATTGATCCTAAAAAATCTATTTTGGTTTAGCTTGGATCATGTTTCAACCTCCAGTCAAAGTCTCATAATATTTGACCTTTGATATCAACCATTGATCTTTATATGGGCCTTTGAAATTATGACACCTTCAACCTTTATTATTGGTCATTGAACTTGATCTGGATTCTCAATATTGTGCCAACTATCAGATCCACATTTGTTTTACAAGATCCTAATGACTTTTTGACATCGTGTACATCATATATATGTTTTTTCATGATTAAATTCAAGTCATAAATCTTATAATAGATTAATGCAGTTGAGACACTTGTCACTTTCATATTCACCCTAAAGATCCTTTAACCCTTTAACCTATTACTCACCATCAATCTAATCTATTTGAATGAATATGTGATACTAGATTTTGGGACCCACTAACATTTATCAGATTGATCCATACCATTGGATATTTATCAATACAACTAAGACCTTCCCACTTATCAACTTCTCACTTACACTAGCCTTTTGGTTTGATGCTCACCATTGTTGTACTTTATATGATTAAATATGTGTTGTTAGATGTTGGAACCCACTAACATTTTTTAGATTGATGTTCACCATTGGATATTCATCATAGCTCCTAATATTTGGAAAATTGTCACTCTTGTGTTAAACCTTAGGATATTTAAATTAAAATGGCTAGTTTACAGAGTTTAAACTTGATGTCCATGCACCTATTTCTTTCTACAATTTTAAATTTGAAGATTTATATCTTGAGATAGCAAGCTCATCAAGACATGAAATTTATAAAGGATGATCCTATCATAAATAAATTCATGTCCATGTAATATTTTGGCCGTGAGAGGATTTCTAAGAACACTTATTAAATACACTATTTTTGCATGATGTTATCATGATGGTCTAGTTTTTTTAGACATGTGCTTAAACTATTATCTCTTTTAAAATGATATAATGGACTTCTAAGAATTTGTGAAATATATTTCATGACCTTGAATGCTTGAAACACCATGAGAACCTATTGGTCTTCTTTACTTTGCAATTCTAGAACTATTTTAAGACTTGCTTATCAACGATCAAAAAGTTGCACTTTAAGCTTGCTTAAAGTGTTTCAAAATATTTGTAAGTGACCTTTGATCTCTTTCTCAATTAGAAACTATACTCAACTAATCAATCCATACCAATATCTTTATAAATTGATCCATCTATGTAAATTTTTGTATGTGGGCCAAAATTGGCCAATAGATCATAATATCCTACAAAATATGAAGGATGTGTGTCTCCATAAAGAAGAGATATAAATTAAGTGAAGAATTCCTCATGGTGAATGATATATTAGGTCCCCCTACAAATTTTTTTGTCTCTTTCTTTTGAAATAAAGAAACCATGAGATGTCAAACTATTGAATTATCACTCAAGCAGAGTGTGTGGAGGAATCAAGATATATATCTCTAAAAAATACTCAAATGTCTCCCTGTTAATGTTTAAATGTGCCAAATTATAATTATATTCATAGGAATAACTATATAATATGGAAATAAAGAAGCATATAATGTGAGAGAGAGAGAGAGAGAGAGAGAGAGAGAGAGAGAGAGAGAGAGAGAGAGAGGAGAGAGAGAGAGAGAGAGAGAGAGAGAGAGAGAGAGAGAGAGAGAGAGAGAGAGAGAGAGAGAGAGAGAGAGAGAGAGAGAGAGAGAGCATCCATAGAAGAATATGTACATGGAAAATTCACTAAAATAATATCCATGGGAAGAAGAGAGTAAGTCTTAATAACCATAAAAAATGAAGACCAGTTTGAAAATGAAGCACTTAGATCTACAAGATGAATGCCCATAGGAATACATGAGTCATCAATACTCTTAATGTGTATAATCTCACTAAAATCAGTAAATTCCTCCAAAATGTAAGTCTATGAAGGCTCTAGAATAGCAAAAATCTTCATAGGAATGGATGTAGAATCTACAATGACATAACTAAGGTATGGTAAAATATCATCTTGTAGTGGGGGCTTGATAAAAGGAAGAATACTATCCACCATGGATGTATCATCACAAGTAATAAAATTAGGAGGTGAGAGTACAATAGTTTCAAAAGAGACAATAGAAGGATGAGGAAGAAGTGTGACATAAATCTCAACAAGATCACTAAAAATACTTTGTAGTATGCTCCAAATAGTGTAGACACACTCTAAATATTCCACATGGAAATGAAGATCCATGGAAACACGTAGTAATAGAGTGGAAAAAACCTTGTCACAAGTATTATTCCACTTATCAAATCAAACAAGATTAGTGGGTATATGAATATAACCATATCAGAATGGAATATGATTCTTGTGTGTGAGAAAGTGTTCCATGAAGCATAATTGGCCTTTTTAATAAGGATCACTAGAGGAAAAATAACTCTCCTCATATGAAGTCTCTCAAATTGGGTTGACATGATCAAGATGAGATACTAGGGAAGTGCACAATTGTACAAAATACCCTAAAATGAACCCTTAAAGCACACTCATGAAAGGGACATCAAGCACAATTAAGAATGTGTCCAAGTGAGAAATCAGTACTGGATTAAGGGAAAGGAATGGTGCACACTCTAGAGGTAGAATTCAAAATGGGCTGAAAATGAGTCCATAGTGATGAGAGCAATCAATGCATGAAATACATTATAGAAAGTAGTAGGGTTCATAACCCTCCTAAATATGGCACTTTATAACTTTAGTGAATTTTACAAAACAAAGTAAACCAATGGAAATAGTATGAAAACATGAAATTTTGAAACAAGTGGCACTCAATTCTAAGTTACCAATCAAAAGTAATAACAAAATACATTTTCCATTATTAATGACCTATTTAAATAAATTAATTAAAGGTTTAAATGCATTATAGGTTCAAACACTAACTATGTTGTGTAACCACTTGTTGGAATCGCCATGAAACCTTAGACCTCATTACATCACAAAAGTCAAAAAATACCTAGCCTAGTCACCCCTATGTGTAATTTTTTGAAAAAGCCTCATGGAAGGGGTTTTAATTAAAAAGCTACAAAGCTATTTAAATAAAATTAAAACATGCTTTTCTTTTAAATTTTTTAATGGAAAATTTTAGGTTTCTAACTTAAGCAAAAAATAAAGTGTAGGAAAGTGGAGTTATACGATGCCACTGATCTTCAACTACAAGACTTCAAGCTTGATATCCATAGCTTTCCTTATACATATATCCTTGATATGATAGTCTGAGAGGAGTATACATAGATATTAAATATATGTGTAGTATTTGAGAGAGATATTCAATATAAATAGAATATATAACTTAACCAAGATTTTAAACACCATGTTTTCATGTCCTTTTCTTAGTATGATAACACTACAAGGTTGCACTCAGATGTAAACTAGCTTCATCTAATGTAAACACTACCCCTATTACATTGGTTTCATGCTCAAATATGCAAGGAAGATAACGTATACACCTCTCATAAATGTGAACTAAATTACATTTAAAAAAAATATTGATCCTCTCAACCTATAAACCATTATTTACATTAGAAAAAAAAAGATGCCAAGTAGAGTGGTATTAAGCACCACTATGCATGACAATTCCTCTCCTATGAACCATCTAAGGTAACAATAAATGTGAGAGAGGGAAGGCAAGTACATTGAACCTAAAATATATTCACTCAAACTAATGGAAAAAAACACAATTTGACCCTAAACTTCCTTTAAATCTATAGTAGGCTGTGAAGAGGAAAATAAAGCCAAAATTGAAAGTAAGCATTTAGATCTATAAAGGTGCTTCACCAAGGAGTAAATGTCCTTTAGATATATGCCTAAAATTAAGGATTTATAAGAATGTTCATGGAGTTTTGAAACCAAGCATGAGTTGTGGAATGTAGTCAGAGATGAGGTAGACCACAAGGAAGCATAGAAAATTGCATCCAAGGTTGGAAACCATGATCTTCATAAGAAACTAGACATAGATGGCAAATCAAAAAATATCATATGCAACTATAGGTCATAGGAGAGGTCATGATTTGAAGATATGAATCAAAACAAGAGCCTGTGACTAGGCCTATAGATAAAGATCACAACCAATGGTGGAATAGTGGGATCTAATGACATATAATGGTGAATCATCTCAATGCTTCCATAAGTTTCAAACCCTTTACCAAGATAAAAATTGGGTTGATGTGTCTTCCTCTCAAATTTACAAAACTAATCTTATACTACCAATAAAATATGTGTATAATCCAATACTAAAAATATGCAAATTCTTCTTAATTAATTTAAATATTATATAATTAAAATAAAGTAGTTAACCTGATGTTTATTACCATAACTTAAATATCTTATACCATGTTAGAATAGGCTAGTAGGTGATATTCTAGTAGAGGGAGCACAAAAGTATTTCTACAATTATGAAGACCTTTTATTCAGAAAGATGCAAGAGGATGTGCAATAATTACCTAATATATTAGACATCCATACTTACCAATTATGTTCTCTATTACAATAACCTGGTGAAGAGGGATATAAAGGATTAGGGGGAGAAAACTCATAGGAGAACTCACAATGGTACTTAGTTGAACTCTAGGTGGAAGTCACCCTCTCACCCACTTAACCTCTTATCACACCTAAGTAAGTTGAAGATACATGTGTATCAAATATCCATTTAATAATTATATGGAGTAATAAATATGCCACACCAACATAATTTTTTATTTATCTATCCATAAGTTACTCTCAATAACTTTTTCTTAGAATTAGTAGGGGAAATTCTAAACATCCTCCCTCATATCCTTATTAAGGGAGTGAAGGAAGAAGTCACACAACTCTCTCTAGTCTATATGAGGATCACTAATAGATGAATAATGGACCTACTACCATTTTTGATAAAATGGGTATCTTATTCATTTTAATATTGCTTAATGTCGAGAAACTCTTGAATGCTAGACTTTAGAATCTTGTTTATATCAAAATCCTTGACAAACTCAACCATTATATAGCAAAAAGAATGAATATACCCTTTGGTAAGGTAATAATACCAATAAATAATTATCCCTTATATTTTTTTATGAAATATTTTGGAACCAACCTAATTCCAAGGTAAAATATCCATCATAGTAGAGGCATATGCCTTAACATGTGCATTGAAATCTCCCTCCCCTTTGAACTTGGGAAGGTCTGGTAGGAGATATTGAAGAATAAATCCCTTTATGTTGAGATTGATGCATTACTTAAGGTATTAAACATTATTACCCACATTTTTAAGTGTTTTTTTATGTGGTCAAGGTAGATTGGAAGTACATAACTGCATATGGGTTGTTTGGGTAACTATTGGCAATTTTGCCACCATTGGTAAAAGTTGCTTATGTAAGTTTTCAATAAGACTCAATTCATGTATTAAAGGTAAAAAATGTATTTAAAACATCATATAACATTAATCATTCTAAAATATTTCTCAGGAATAACTCACAATTCTAGATTTTGAAAGAGTTTTTTTTTTATTCCTCTAACTAGCTATTTGCAAGCTACTGAAGGCAATTTTTAGATGCTTGATACATTAATCTTAAGAAGATTTGGTTAAAATGATATTAGGGGAATTTTTAAAATATATCAAATAAATAATCCATGCATTTTTTGAGGCTATAGTGGCTTAGCTTTATAAACAATTGTTAAGTCAAATAGGTGTTCTAAAACCCTTCTTAAACCCCAATGCCTTAGTTTTAAGAGATATAATTGAATTTTTCAATTACTTATGTAAAATAAAAGTTATGTGAGATATAATGTGACTAAAATTAAATTTATAAATATTTTTTAATCAAAATTATGTGGAAATTTTTTAAGAAAGGCAAAGGTATAGCTATCAGGGTTTAAAGCAAGCAAGAGAGATAGTCAAAAAAGACAATTTTTGAGAGGTTTAAGAGATAATTTGAGAACATAAATGGTTTTAATGATGATATGGATTATTATTTGTCTTAATTAAAAATAATTAGGTATTTATTCCCCATTAAACTTAATAAAATGAAAAAATGCAAACCTAGATACATTTAAAAATGAAATTGGGCAAGTTAATCAACACCAAAAGGTGCATATTTTAAGTTTTATTAAATGAAATATCATGGAAATTTTCATGACATTTTTTATTGATGTCATTAAAGGTTTAAATGTGGTATAATTTTTATAATTTACTTTATTAGAGATAAAATTCTAAATTATAGGTCACCCCTCGTTTGGCTAAATTTAGAAAAGGTCAAGTCAACAATAAAAATCTTCAGTTAGCCCTAAAAGAGTGGAGTTCAAAACATGCAAAAGAGGATAAGTTTGTTTCAAGTTTTGGTGAATATTTTATCTCCTTTTTTCATTAAAAATACTCCTTATAACATCATCATGAAATCTCTCTCTTACTATGCCCCCTTTGGACTAAGTTTAGAAAAAGTAAAAAAGTCAAGTTGCATGGAAGTTACAAGTCAAGATAAGTGAATTCGAAATCCAAGTTAAAATTAAATATAAGTGAAATCAAAATCCAAGATAATTTTTTTTTTAAAAAAAAATTAAGTATAAATTTAATATGTATTCAATACCAAGAAGAGTTAACTAAAGACCAAAAAGAGTTAACTAAATAAAATCAAAAGTTTCATGCAAGATCACAAGAAGTTAACTCAAGATTCAAGATGCATGAACAGCCCTTTGACTTTTAAAACATGAAATAATATCTTCCATCTCTCTTACCATGCCATATTCCATGAAATAATGTTTAAAATAAAATTTTACATTTGATTTTAAGTGGAATTAAAAGTAGAGTTGAAGGTGTAGTTCAATTTTGAGTTGAAGCAGGAGTGAACTAAGACTGGCATGTGGACTCATGGAGCTTCTGGTATTCTCTCTCTCTTATTATTATATATATGTAAATTATATTTTTAATTATTATTTATATTATTCCTTTGTATTATATAAAATATACCAAAATTTTGAGCTAAATCACCTTTAGAGCAATAAAGACTTAAAATTTTCCTCCATTTTCAAGTTGTTCATGAAGTGTGTTCTTAATTCATTGATAGAAATTAGTGAATGATTATTTTTCCTATATTTATATCCAAATATCTCACCTTTATAAATCAAATTATAATTATTTTAGGTCATATAAAGTTTATAAATCTTATTTCTACCTAATCTGGAAGTGAATTCATCTATTGTTCATTCCTCCCAAACTAGTGTAAGCATCTATCAAGACCTCTGTGTGAAATACTTATGCAAGATTCATTGTATGAAGATGAAGTGAGTTTTTAAAATATATTTTTCTTATAAAGTGTTTCAATTATAGGCATAATTGAATTTAACATTGGTGCATCATCTTAATTTTTAGTTTTTATTTCCATTTTTAGCTTTAGCATTGATCCTTTTACCCTTTTCCGGGTTAAGAAAGCACAAAAATAGATATTTTATATAAAAAATAGGTGAGATCTCTAAATGGAACCAACACTTCATCTAGATATTCTATCCAATTATAAGTTCCCATACCTTAGAGAGTTTTCATTATATTAATGAAAGTGAGAACATACACACATTCTCAACAAGGGTACACTTATGAGTGATAACAATTTTTGGCATGCCCAATAGGACCCAAATTAAAGATTAAAAAGACATGTGAAATAGAAATAAGTATTAATTTCATTCCTAAAGTCACTATAAATCAACATGGATATACCAAATAATTAGGTATTTATTCCTTTCAATGATGGAAGCCCTCTCAATTTCACCCAACATGATGATATTATAGCCTCAACTCTAAAAAATCTACCATTATTTCATAGGTTAAGATCAAATTAAATCCATATAAAATATCAAAGATATGACCAATTTGTGTTCCTTCCACAATAATACCCAAAAGAATGTTTCTATATGTTTACTTGTTGCATGCTTCAAGGGAAAGTCATTAAAATGTTATAAAAACCTTCCTTTAAACTCCATAGTCTCTTGGGATGATTTAGGTGTAGTATTATGTAAAAAATTTGAAGATAAATCAAACCATTTATCTATTGTTGAGAATATCACTACCATCAAGAGAACACCACATGAGATTATGACTGATTTTAACCTTAGATTTTAGGAAACATGGAATAGAATACCCCTCATGATAAGACCATCTCCTGAACATGCTTTCCTATAATTTTTGAGAGTCTTTAAAACTAAAATTTTAGTTATGATTCAGTCCATGGGTGTTAAGACACTCCCAGATTCCTATGAGGTTTCCATTAATGATGAAAATAGTCTATTTCAAGTTGATAAACTTGTACCTAGGCCTTTAATGTGAAATTTTCTAGAATTACAACCTATTCTACCTCTTAAATATCCTTCAATAGCTGAAATTCTAGACCCTCAAGGTCAATTTCAAGCTCCTCATAGTCAATATAGTGAGTTTGGTGAACTAAAAGGTATGTTAAAATATTTGGGTAATGAGTTAGTTGAGTTCAAGAGATGACAATATCAATCCAATAGGCCTCCATATCAATCTCAAGGAGCTGTTATACCATCTAAACCATATTTTTTAATTAATCATAATGTTCCTTACTCAATGAAGGACCTTGTTTTAGTATAGAATAATTTGATACAAGATTCAAGTTAGCATCCTTCTAATATCAATGATGTGAAGAATCAAGCTTTAGTAACATAGAATATAGAAATTCTTCAAATAACACAAGAGGAATAAAATCATGGACAAGTAAAACTAGATTAAATCTTGGTAAATTTATGATCATGTGGTAGTAAATTATATTGGTATGACTAGAAAATCAAATAAATTTGTTATAACCATTGCAAGATCCAAGAGAAGGGTTATAAATGAGCCCCAAGAGGTAATACATGATTTAAATATTCCTAATATTGTTTATAAAATTAATAATGATTATATTGATGCCCCTTTAGCATAAAAAAATTATCATGTGATCAATTAATAACTTAAACCTCTCAATAATTGGATGTCTCAACCAATCATTTAAACCTCTCAAAAATTGCCTTTTATGACTATCTCCCTTGCTTAAAACTTTGATGCTTGTAAATTTTTATTTATCCACTATTTTCCATAAAAATTTGATTTATGAAGTTTTATAAAGTCTTATATACCACATAATATCTCAAAAAACCTTTATTTTTCAACAAATAACTAAAAAATGTAAACATACTACTTAAAACTGAGCCATTGGGGTTTAAGGAGCGTTTTAGAGCATCTATTCTTCTTAATAATTATTATTAAATTTAATAAAATATAACATAAAATTAGTGCATGGAACATTTATGTAATAAGTTCCCAAAACTCCCGCTTAATACCTTTTGAACCAAATCTTATTCACCTTCATGTACCAAGCATTCAAAAATTGCCTTCGCTAGATTACAACTAGTTAGTTAGAGGAACAAATGAATCATCTACCAAAATTTGGACTTTTGAATTGTTAATAATAATTATTTTGTCCTAAATAATGTTTTATGATGTTTTTTATACCTTTTTAAATCTTCACTCCATAAATGGATTCTTCTTGAAAACCTTCACATAAGCAACTTTGACCAATGGTGTCAAAATTGTCAACATTCTTGGTGACTTTATTGGGATGTTTGTCCATTAAACACTCAAGACCAGTATCTATATCCATTTGGATATGGATTTCTAAAAATTTCACCAAAATTGAAACTGAAAATTCATTTTCAAAAAATTATGAAACTAAGAATTCCCTCAAGCAACTACAACACTTGTTCATGAGTACTTATTTAATTAAAAAATAGAAAAACTACTAACTAAAAAATGTGCATGATATCACTTAGAGGAAAGTTAATACTAATAAAAATAACTAATCATGCACATAAAAAAACTTGGAGGAAAGTGAAAACTAAAACTATTAACATGTAAAATAATCAATATCCATCTAGATCAAAACAAAAACCTCTCAAGTCATTTTCATGTGGTTGATGAAGATGAGTAATAAGCTACTGTGTGAGTGCCACTATGGTTGGATCACCTCTTTTTCTGATTGTCAACCTCTTTATCTTTTATCCAAGTGAATTAACTAAATAAAACATATGTCCAATATATACAAACTCATCATGTGGTTCAATACTTACCTCATGTTGCTCTTCAATACTAAGAAATATCTCCTATGTATCCATGTTCTGATTCATAGGAATAACTAATTTATCAATGCCATCACAAGGAGATGTATGCCTAGAAATATTCTAAAATTATTGAATCAACTTGAATTACTAATTCCATATATCATAAAAACCTTTTTTATCCTCACATGCAACTTGTTGAGGCTCATTACGTCTTCTTTTATATCTTTATTTAGCTCATGTCTAGGATTGTTACCTTATGAAACCACTATTGCAATATCACCAACTACTACCATATCTTCTAAACCATATTCATGATAGGATTATTGAATTTCACTTACTGTTTCAATCTGATTTTTATCCTCAAGGGATTAAACATGATCTTCTTATATGCCAATTTGAAGCTCATTTGACCAACACATCTCTTGATCATCCTCTCTTGACAAATTCTCCTCTTTACCTACATGTTCTTCAATTTATATTTTAAACTTGGAGGTGTCTTTAAATTCATGTATGGATTTAAATTTATGTATGGATGGAGGAATTTAAGGGGAATCAAGAAGGCTTCTAGGTTTTTAAGAAATAGTTTCATTTAATATTACTCTAAAATAAGGGAAAGAAACATGTGTTAGAGTTTCATGATTCAAATATTCATACTTATCTTTCTAATAAATAATCAACCTCTCACATTCTTGATCTTCATTGACAATTTCAATTTGAGTAATGGGTGGAGGGATAAATAAACTTAGAAACTCTCTTGGTTTGGCTTCTACAACTTTCTCCATCTCTTTATTTTAGATTAGCATAGGAGGAAGTTATTTCTCAAGAGTAGGTATGACATAATCAAAGGTTTTGGTCTAAGAAGGTTCCCAAGATGGAATGGTATTAAGACCTTTCATAGTATTAGGAGTCCTAAAACTTGAAATTTTGAATCAACTAAACTCTATTGAAGGTTCAATGGGTTCTAGTTCTTATTTATAGCATAAAATTGTGGACTTAATTATTTGTATTATCATGGGAAAATATTGTATTGGTTCCCTTATATCCTCATTATATCTCTTCAGTAATTCCATATCTTGATGATGTATATAGTATTGATATTCAATATCTTCTTAGTTCCTATTATTTTCCTCTTCTATATCAATATCCATACATTGTCTCTAAAAGTCAAATATTATCTCTTACACACTTTCTTTAAGTTGATTAGAAATAACATGAATTTTCCAAGGCTAATTAGAAACATGAATAGGGGTGGGAAGGTGGTAAAAATCATGATAATATTTATATCTTACTAGTTAAATGCTACTTTAAGTTAATACATAAATATTATTATCTTGATATGAAGGTAAAAAAGATGCATTTTCATGAAATAAAGGATTGAAATACATACTAACTAATGTTTTTAGGTATTTGGATTTCTTAAAATAGTTATATGTAACTTCAAGTCACCATATGATGAGTACTCGAGAAATGTATTTTCACTAAATTGATAAAAATAAAACTAATATTTATAAATCTTCTGTGCTATTATCCCACTAGGCATGTTAGAAATTATTATAACTTAGAAGTCCACCCTTAAAAGAATGTGTGTTTGTTCTCACTTCTATTGATATAATGGAAACTCTTCAAGGTGTGGGTGACCTTAAATTGGAGAGAATATATAGATGAATGGTTAGTTCCATTTATTACATGTTGTCACTCAATATTTCACCATAGAGAGGTTATTAAAGCCTTTTTTATATTGAATGAAGCATTGGATTACCTTTAGGCCTATGGGTTGCCTATAGTAGAGGTAAACCTCTAGGTTTAAGGGATATCTCCCTAGATTAGTCTTTGATATATTATCACCTAAAATAATTACTTACTTGGATGTAAAAGGATAGGAATAACACAAAAATAACCTATGCTAGTGAGGCTATACACTAGATTGATCTCCACTAGACTACCATACACTTACACTATGAAACATGACTCACAACACTAGTCTCAACATCCTAGATTGATCTAACATAAGTGTTTCAAGCATGGATGTGATATGGATTGTACCTCTCAAGGTTAGTGAAAAAGAGGTTATAGTTTAAACATGAATACTACTCGTTACACTTATATATAGACAAATATACTACCTACACTTCATGTGACCTATTAGAGGGTGAACTACTTACACCAAACATGAAAGATTAAGGAGAATAGAAGGATATATATATATATATATATATATATATATATATATATATATATACATACATATATATATATATATACATACATATATATATATATATATATATACATACATATATATATATATATATACATACATATATATATATATATATATATATATATCACTTATCATTCCACTATTAAATACTTCACACACTTAGACAAGAATATATGAACTCAAAACCAAATTGGAAATTTTTATTTAAAATGCAAATATAGTATTCAAACCAATAGGGCTTTACCATAATAGGTGTGGACTTGATATAAATGCCAAAAAGGATTGCATATATAGAACCTATGAGAATAGAGATAAGAAGAGAAGTGGAAGGGACATAAGTCCAAGTGTTAAGATATGAAAACTAGTTAGAATTTGAGAGAATGAGTTGGAGAATAGACCATGAAGTGGTGTTGGATAAGTTTCCATCTAAAGTATGGCACCTTCCCTAAATTTGGCATAGATACTCTTCATGTCTTTTCTTAAAACTACCTTTAGGTGATGAATAGTCATTAGACTGATTGAAACTAAATTAGGAATTATTTAACACATATGTCATAACATGGGAGGTTTGAAACAAGATAGTGATATCCAACTATGTTTCTCTAACTAATATCCTTACTCTTGAAACTTGTGTTCACTATATGCAATCACTTACTATACTTATTGGATTAAATATTCACACTTTTCATCAATTGACCTATAAATTATCAATAAGGATCATTGAATATGTGTTAGACACATTTATAATACCTCTTTGTCCTTTAGATATACAGATGTCCAAGACCTCTTTATCATTTTTTCTAATACCTCTTTTTCATTGAATATATATATTTCCAAGACCTCTTTATCATTTTTTCTATCATGTAGACCTCAATGAAACTCTAAAACAGATTTATCCTCTTTAACCTAGTAGTCACATTGTCTTCTCACTATGTTCATTCAGACTGCCTATAATGAATGGATTAACAGAGTGATTTTGATGCACAACAAAGTTGAGAAATGAGTTTTAGGAGTTCATACAATCCTCTAAATACCCCCCTTAATTAATTTCATTTGATCATTCCCTTTTATACCTAAAATTTACCTCAAAACCTACAAAAAACTTAGTGTTAGGCTTGTCCATACAAGAGAGTATAAAATATATGAATGGTGAAGATCTTAGGAGAGTTCTAGATAAATTCAATTCATTTTAATAACTAATTAGACACTTTTATAATCATATCCTTTCATTTCTTCTCCATCAAGGTTATATAAAGGTTTTGAGAGGGTTTTAGGTCTCTTAGACTATTAATAATGGGTCATAAAAGTTAAAAATATAAATTTTGATCCCATTCCACAAATTTGGGGTATAATACCCCCTTTAACTATTCTTATCTTCTTAAGACACCATATAGTTGGTTCTTACTGATATGAGAAAATGAAGATGGTCTGTTGAGTTCTTGACTATATTATGGGTACCCCTGATAGGAATTTAGGCCTGAATGACTAATTTTGAATGGTTTCATACAAAAATGATGGATGTTACCAGCCTCATAACATCCCCTTAAATTATTCAAGTTTATTTGAGAGATTTCATGATCATATGAATGGATTTAGGCACTTGAGTGCTCATGTCTAGTTTTAGGCCTAATCGGCCTAGAATGTGTTATTGTAGATATGAACAACAATATAAGTTACAAATAGATATAAGTATTCTTAAAAAATTTATTCATATTAAGATAAATTATTTACAACATTTCAAAAATAATTCAAATACTCTCTTTTTCAATCTTTCTTCATTTACATAATATGTTTGTAGGTTATCTTGCTCATGGAGTGCCCTCTATCTAAGATAGAATAAAGAGAATATTCCTTGATTATATGGAAAAATAGAGACCATGGATATCTAATCTTAGTCATGATGATGATTTTTACAAGTTTCATAGCTTTTTCATGTTTCAATACTCCTCAAACTTTAAAATTCTTCAAGATTGACTATTTAAGATTATATACTATTTGCATAGTTTAGTGGACTAAGTTTAAAGCTCATACCCAATCTTGGATTGATATTTTTAATATTTAATCTATCTAAGAGAAACATAAAATGTTGAATAATAATTTTTAAAGTGACATCGATGTGTTAATTCCATTTTATAGCTCTGTCAATCTCCAAACCTACATGTTTCATGACCCTAGTTAGTATGCATACGATGTCAAACTATAAGTACACATATTAGGGAATATAGGGTTCTTATAGGTGCTTTTTTCATGTAAAATCACTATGTCTCACACCCTTGGGTTTATATTTGATTAATTAGACCATTTTACATGTGTGTTAACTCATCTCATACCTTGACATCATGTCTTTATCAATACAATATATGGCCACTATTGTTCTAATCTCATTTGTCTCAATGAACTATAGATTTCACTAAGAATATTTAGTAGGAACCTAACTAAGTTGGAGGTCTAATCAACCATTATCTCTCAACTAAATACCCTCATTTTATGTTGGAATGTTATTACTATGTTCAAGATGCAAGAATGGAAACACAAGACTTACTCAAGCCTCACATACCTCCATGAACATATGACACTTAATAATAAAAAACCTCTTTCAAACAAGTTATGGAAAAATTTCTCAATGAGAAACTTTCTCAACCCTAAAAACATTAAACTCAAGTATTTTATCTTGGGCTAAGGTTTGAAGATGCTTCACCATTTCAAAAAGTTTATATGAAACCTATCTTGTGATTCGACCCAAAATCTTCATAATTGGATCCCTTTCAACCTTCTCGATGTTTTAGGGTTTGTGATCTCTTCACTTATGTAGGTCTCCAACTATATTTGATAGTGGGTAACAATATCATAATTTTGAATGATTGGTCCTTTTATTAAAGATGATGGATACTTATAATATGTTATAGTCCTTGAATATTATGGAGAGCTATCAGAACATGCAGTTTGAATCTCCCAAAGACCATTAACATCTCCAACTTCTTAGATGTATATAATCAATATACATTCTGCTTGAATCATAGTGAGAATGTTAGTTTACCGTGAACTCAACTAGTTGTCTATATGATAAAATGATATTGGGAACTCAAATTTTATTTATATGGATTAAAAATGACTTGTTAGCCCTTAATGTAACCCACTTATAGAGATATGAACTCTATAAATATGGAAATCTTATTTTGTTGACCATTGAGTGTTCACTTCTAGATCAATGATATAGTATTGTTTATCTCCTCATGATCACATGTGAAAAACCATATGAGACCAACATTAAAATAATTTAAATTATCTACCAACTTGTATACACTAATTGGTTTACAAAAATTGATGCAAAAGATGAGAAAAACTGAGGTGTTGGGGTTATACAAGTAGTTTTGAGTCACTAAAATACTTAGTGATTGTTCATGAAGCACAAATCACTACACCATAAAATATTACCATGGAAATTAACTAAAAAGAGATTACTTTCATCTACCAAGTGTATTCATGCTAACTCTTCCCCTCATGTCTATACCAAGTGCCAAATAATTGATCTTGTTGACCTACCAAAGGGAGTAAAGAAATAAATGGTCTAGTTTTCACCATTTTTAGAACTATAAAAGGTATCTAAGCTTGGATATGATTTTTTTGGATCCAAAGGGACACTATTGAAGTAACCACATGTGCCATAACTATTATACAATCCATACAACAACTAAATCTACTTTTTTATTTTGATAATCTTCTTGATTTTAACATTAAACCTATATAATTTAGTTCTAAAACTAATAAAAGACACCTATATGACACAATATACATTATAGAACTCATTTAGACACTTTTAATTTTGGTTATAAATTGTATAACTTCATTAAAATGACCTAAAATGACATAAAATGACATAAGATCAACCTAGATAAATGTGATAAAGATAAAACATGCTATATGACCTCATTTAATACCATGGTTAATATTTTACAACCTATGTGACCCTATGAAAGTTTTAAATATATAGGGTGTTGACCTAATTTGACTTGGGTTAAAATTAGTCAACATTTTGGCATTTTTCTAGGGGTAGCAAGTTTGTTATGTTAAAGACCAGTTGTCTTCACCTATCTATTAGGATATAAAGTAACTTATACAAAACATTTGACACTAAAATGTCTCTAAAATACCATAAAACCACACCAAAAAATAATTATATAGACACAAAAAATAAGACACCAAAGCAAACACACTTGTGCTCTCACAAACATTTAGGGAAAACACACACAACTCAAACTAACTAACTTATGCACAAAATAACCTAAATAAAACTCCTCTACATGGATCAAAGGGGAATATTGAACCATTATTTACTCCATGAAGTGAATTAATACATGAATCATGTTTACATTTAAGCATTGGATTTGATGTCTTCAATTTATTCATGATTTCCACTTTCTTTGGCATGATCTTTAATGCAATAGTGGCAGGTGCAAAATTATCACCTATGAAGGTGGATTCCTCTTTTGACTCAAACATTTCCTCATGATATTATTCAATTTAAACTTGAATATCTTTTCCAAGGATATTTTCATCATTATCTTCCATAAACATACCTTGTTTAAAGTCCTTATAAGTTGGCATATCCAATGGCATGAATTGAGATGAATCTTATGATTCATTTGTAGGAATGGATCCAATAGAAAAATCCTCTTGATTATTGGGAAATTGAGGCCAATAGAAATCTAATTTTTCCTTTAAGAGTGTGAAAGAATATTCCAATTTATAGAAGAGATGATAACCCATTTTTATCACCTTAAACATATCCTCTTGGAGTGTATATGATTCTTAAATTGACATATCTGAGGGAATATTTCTTCCTTGGATTTTCACTTGATTTTAAAAGAAAAATTATTCACTCTTGACTAGATTATAGCTTCATTTAATAGGAGTGTAACCTATTAATATAGTTAAAAAAAATTCTTCAATATCTTCTTGATCATGTTCATGAAATTCAACTAACTCATCTATTTTGATGTTCTTCTTCAAATATTATTATTTGATGCCTTGATCACCCCCTTTGTGAGTAGATAAAACATGATATTTATCATCTATTTATTCACTCAATAATATGGATTTATTTTTATCTTCACCAAGGGGGGTACCCATGGTAATCTCTTCATCATAGATGCTCATGTCATCTTCTTTATCAGCTTTAACTTGAGTTTTTTGTTCTTTACTAATCTCTCATAAGATAGGTTCTCTTTGAAGAAGGGATGAGGTGGGAGGTCAATGGATAGGCTCATGGGTTAGAGAAGGAGTATGAGGTGTGATGGGATCATGAATGGGATTTGGAATGGAGGATTCTTGGATGAAATCATAGAGAGATGACAACTTGGATTGAGCAATGGGAGAGACACATTCTTCAACAAGAGATTAAATTTTTTCATAGCCTTCTTGAGGCTCTTCAAGAGATACAAGTTCATCTTTGACCTCTTACTTTTCTCACCTTTTTAGTATATTTATTTACCATTGGATATAATTTATTTCCAGGTACAACTACTCATTGATATTATAATGGGTTTCTTATTCAACTAACCTCCACTTTTTCATCAAAATTTGAACCAAATCTCTCAACCACTCCATGAGATGAATATGGAGAACATCAAACTATTCATCCCATGTTCTCATATTTTACTCATTATCTAGCATATTTTACATAATTGTTAATAAGGATTTAGCATAAGATGGGATTAAAGTAGGTGGAGGAGGGAAGTATTAGTATTTTTTGTGATCTCCTAATTATTGAGTTAGTTACATAACTTGAGCTTGTAAGGAATGATATCTTGATTCTAAAATAATGACATCATCTAATTTCTCATGACAAGGCTAATAAGAATCATGTTGGCATTGATATAAATCATTATAAGGCTAGTAAGATTCATATTAGGGTTGATAATAAGACACTTATTAATACTCTTCTTGAAAAAATTATTCATATGCTTCTTCATAGGGTTGTTTAGGAACATCATGTTCATATGGAAAAGGAATAAGATGATCCTAGGACTGTCATGGCTCATAATAATGACAACAACCTTGATAGGAAGTTGAGGGGTATACATGTTTCATAATAAGGTTGATATGGAGGTGCATAGTAGGGATTCTCAAAATAACCAACCATACCAACTTCATTAGTCACATGCAACACAATAATTGATCAAAATATTTTACAAGTACCTAGGCTACTTACAACTATATGATTAAATTTGGAGTCATCATTGGTTTTTTCTTATATGCTTCTAAAATATAATTATAGGAATATCACACCCAAAATATTTCCACTCTTTTGGACCTTGTTCCCACTTGGCATGTTAGAATTATTGTCAGTCGATATTTCACCCTAGAGAGGTTGTTCAATCCTTCTCTAGATTGAGTGAAACATTGGATTACCTCTAGGCTTGTGGGTTGATTATAGAAGAGGTAAACCTCTAGGTTTAAGGGATAGCTCCCTACATTAGTCTTTGATAGATTATAACCTACACTACTTAATTTCCTAGATGGAAACATATAGAAAGAACACAAAAATAACCTATGATAATGAAGTGATACACCATATTGATCTCCACTATAGTACCATACACTTTCATTATGAAACATGAATCACAACACTAGTCTCAACATCTTATATTGATCTAACATAAGTATTTTAAACATGGAGGGGATAGGAATTGTAATTCTCAAGGTGAGTGAACAAGAGGTTAGATTATAGAAACTAATTCTATTCCTTACAATTAGAGATACACAAATATAATAGATACACTTCATGTGACTTGTTAAAGGGAAAAATACTTGTACCAAACATGAAAGAGTAAAGATAACACAAAGATAGATAGATATCACTTGTCATTCCACTATTCACTACTTCACACACTTAGACAAGAAGATATGAACTCAAAAATATATTAGAAATATTTAATTTAAAAGAAAATGTAGTATTTAAACTAGTAGGGCTTTCCCATACTACATGTGGATATGATACAAATGCCAAAAAGGCATGGATATATATATATATATATAGCATAGTAGAAGAGAGAGAATAATAAAAGTAGAAGGGTCACCAAGATAGGTGTAAAGATATGAAAAATAATTATAATTTGAGAGAATGAGGTGGATAAAAGACCATGAATTGGTCTTGGACAAGTGTCCATCTGAAGTATGGCACCTTCCCTCAATTTGGCATAGAGTCATTTCTTTTCTCAAAATTTCCTTTTGGTGATGAAGAGTCATTAGATTACTTAAAACTAACTTAGGAAGTCTTTGACACATATGTCATAACATAAGAGATTGGAAAAAAGATAGTGACAGTAATCTACACCTCTTTAAATGGTAGACTTCCTCTTGACACTTGTGTTCACTATTTGCAGTCACTTACTAGCCTTCTTGGCTTTAATCTTCACACTTGTCAATAATTAACCTATATTTGATCAAGAAGTTTCATTGAATATATGTTATATATATTTCCAAGACCTATTTATCATTTTTTATATCATGTATACCTCATTGAAACTCTAAAACATATTTATCCTCTTCAACTTAGCAGTCACATTGTCTTCTCACTATGTTCACTTAGACTACCTATAATGAATGGATTATTAGAGGGATTTTCATGTAAAAAAAAGGTGATAAATGAGTTTTAGGAGTTATAAAAAGTATATAAATACCCCCCTCAATTAATTTCATCTATTTATTCTATTTTAACCTAAAATCTACCTCAAAACCTATAAAAAACTCAGTGTTTGGATTATTTGTACAAGATACAATACAAAATATCTGAATGGTGAGGAGCCTAAGTGAGTGATAGATAGATTCAATTAATTTTCTTGACTAATTAGACACTTTTATATTAATATCATTTAATTTATTCTCCATTCAGTTTGTATAAGGGTTTTGAGAGGGTTTTAGGTCTCTTGGACTATTAACAATGCTTCATAAAAGTTAGACATCTAAATTTTGAACCAATTACACAAAGTTAGCGTGTAGGACCACATTTAAATATTACTAAATTATTGATTCACCATGTATTTGTCTCAACTGATATGATAAAAATAACCTCTTGAGCTCTTGACTACATTTTGGGTACCCCTAATAGGAATTTAGGCCTGAATGACCAATTTTTAATAGTTTCCTACAGACTAATGAATGTTAATAGTATTATTCTCTCCCATGAATGTCTTGAAGTTGATTTGAGGGATATAAACATATAAAAAGGAATAATAGATAGAGGATAATCTACTCCAAACTTAGGAATGAGTGCATATATTAGTCATGTTCAATCAATTCAACTAAAAATTCAACTCAAAATTGAACTCCACATTCAAATCCACCTTTAATTCCACCAAAATAAATTGCATCATTTTATTTGAAAAATTATTTCATGAAATATGGCATGGTAGGAGAGAGGGAGGCTATAATTTCATGTTTGAAAATTCAAATGTCTAATCATGTAAGCTTGAGTCTTGAGTTAACTTGCTTTGATCATAAAAACATCTTGATATTCTTTAGTTAACTCTTTTTGGTCTTCAGTTAACTCATCTTGTTATTATTTAACTTCTCTTGGTCTTTCATGAATCTTAAAGTTCTAATTCAGTTACCTTCACTTGCAACTTGAATTGATTGGACTTATCTTGACTTCAAACCTAGAGTTCAACTTGAGATATCTTGCATACAATTTGCATACATGTTTGGCCTCACTTATTTTCTAAAAATAGCCCAAATGGGGGAATATTAGGAATGTAATTAATATTCCATTTTTAAATGAATATATTACATAAAAATAGGGATCCATATTTGATCAAGACATTAACTCCACTTATCCACCTTTTCATGTTTTAGAACTCCACTTTTGTAGGGATAATTAAAGGCTCTTTGAAGTTAGCATGAACTTGTTAAAATTATCCCAAAATGGGGTGCCTAAGTTAGATATAGGATAACATGTGAGGTGTTTATTTATCCATTAAATATGATTGTTAAGTTTTCACTTGATGATGAGCACAAAAAATCTCCAATATGGTTTTTATTCCATATTCCCATCTTGTGCAACTTGATAAGCTTCTTGAATGTACTATGAGATCTATAAACCTGATGGATATTAATAATTAGAATAGAGGAGAAAAAATATGATTGTGACATAATAATTATGGTTGTACAAACCTTTAAATAAAATTTTAGATCCAAAATCCATGTAAAACTCTAAAAAACAACATTTTATGCTCTCTTGTGATTTCTTGGAATCAATAAAATGTGATTTGGATTAGGGGTTCTAAACTGAGTCCCAAGACTCAATAAATATTGATCCTATTCTAATTTGATAGGTGTAAATGGGTAAAACCTTTAAAATTTTATAATATCCAAAATTATTAACCAAACCACTAGGATATTGATGGTAAGTGTTGCAATTGATGTCTAAGATGAATTAACAATCACAAATTGGTATATCAGGTCAGAGGATGAGTGAGAAAGTTAGACATGTCTTCATGTGCTTTAGAGGGTGATTGAATGGTGCATTGTGAGCCCAAGAGGAAAGTTCTTATGTTCAATAGCTCATGTATAATTTTCATGGGGAGATGAGACTTTTGGATATGTTGAGAAAGGTTTCTAATAATTTTTTCCAATCATTATTTCATGCATTGAGGCTCTATTATTTATGAACAATTTCTAAGAAGGTATGCAGGTTTTTATGTGGAAAAAGGCTAGTCTTGGACTTGATATGAAAGATATTTATTGTAGATTATCAAGAAGGTGTTTTATAGATAGGATGATGATTTAAGTTTGTATAAATCTCCTCCAGGCTTTTGATTATGTGTTTTTTTAGACTTGACTATTTGTGGGTTCCACAAAAATGTGCTTCTTAACAATGTTTTTGCTTTTGAGAGAAATTTGTAAAAGTGACCAGGGAAAAAATGGGTGTTAGATGAATTTCATGACCTTCTTCAAAAATTAATGAATTTTTTTAGGAATATTCATTTCTCTGTGTCAAATATCTAGGCCTTGAAAGTTGCCTAGTCGATATGAAAGAAAGGGTGCCATGAGTGAGAAAAATAAGTCAGAGTGAGAAGTGGAATTGGAAGGCCTAATCAGTGAGTAGGGATGACTATGAGTTATTAATCATGTGTTATTGGTAATATTATATTTATTACATAATTTATGTTATGATGTGCATGAGTTTAATTCATATGGTGCTTTATTGTGTTCATCTAGGCATATGTGGTCTTGTGACATATTTATGTTGAGTAGCCAGATTAATTACATAAGAATTTATGCATATGGATGAGTCAAAAAAATATGTTTATATGGGTGTGTTAAAACATTTCCATATTTTATATTTTATAAGTTTCAAGTATTAACTATGTGTGATTCAAAAGTTATGATAGTGAAAAGTTGGCAGATTTTGTTGGTTCCATAGTCAAATTTTCAATATCTAGTGAACAAAGGACCATTATGTAGTGTTATTTCTATATATTTGTATGTAGTCATAAATTTAGGATGAATTAAAAAAATTCATATAGGAATATGAGAGGGTTACATAAAAGTCAATTTCATTTTTTTAATGAGAGTACATCTTTAGATATGGTTGACCAAAGTTGACTATTGTTGATTATATTTTTCTAAATAAACCATAGTGCAAAGAAGTGATTGTAGAAGATAATGTATTGATCAGATATTGTTTATAAAAAAATAAAATATGAATTATACTCCATAAATATTACTATAAAAGTGGTTTGGGGTCTTAAAAGTTAGTACAAATGAAGTCATTTCAGATCAAAGTTGACTATTATTGGCTATATTTATTTTAGATCTAAGTGGGCTTCTTGAAGAAGTGTTTATGATACTTAGGTGGATGAATTAAGGTTAATTATGGATTTTATGATGTTAATGAGGTCTTAATATTTTCATAAATATGTGAATTGTACATGTGAAGTCTATATTCAGTTAGTTTGATCTTTTTTTGTGAAAACAATGTTTTTGGGCTAGTTAAGCCTAATAGGTCAAGACCTAATGGAGGTTCCTAAGGTGATCGGATGTTTCAAAAGTGTGTACTGATGGATATTATCACTTTAGGGTGTATTAAGGGTAATATATCATGGATAAATGTGCTTATAATATTTTTTATGTTTCTAATTGGCTTGTTATAGTGTTGAAAAGATGAATAGGTCTTCATAAGACCTAAAAGGGCCACTTAGGCCTAATAGAAAGGTATGGTTACTTAAGGGTAAGCTATAAAATATTTTAGATGAAATATGGAGGGGATATTGATATTTTTATAAGTGTGTTTTAATCCTTAAATTTTTAATAAATTTATCTTGGCTGATGAATGAGATGGTGATCTAGTATATTCTTTAAAAGAGCAAATTCAAAGGTGAAGGTTAGACTATGTGTGGGGTTTGAGCCCTTTAACGCATGACCAACCTAATGGATGAATATGGAATGTATTATTCATATTTATAATGATATTTTTATTTGATAAAATTTTGGAAAATATATATTTTCAGACCATGAAATTGTGTGGTATATATACAAGAATTTTAATGCCTTTTTTGGGAATGAAGTGAGACATGCAAGTAAGTGTGTAAGTGTGGTTGAGTGGAGAAAATCATAGAGTTATTTTTAAAGATTAAATAGTGGATGAAAAGGATAATAATAAGATAATAAATATTTTTTTTAGTTCCTACAGACATACTAAAGGTAATGAGCATATTTTGAGTGGATTCAAGCTCATATGTGTTGTGTATGAGAATTGTTTATGTAGAGATGCATGGGTAATTAATTACAGAAATGGATGAAGTAGAAGAGTAATTGGTGAGATATTTTTTAGATTTTTTGGATATTATAGAGGTGAAAATAATATCATAATATTTTTTTGATGTGGTTTCAAGTGTTTGTGTAATTTTTGAAGGTATCTTTGTGAAATTAAGTGAAAGACATTTGAAGGTTTGATTTGCATGTTTTCGATGAAAGGTTTGGAATGAGGGTTTGTATGAGTATGAAGAATTTAAATATGGTTTATAATAATATATAATACAATTATAAGGTTTTGATAACATCATATCAAGTAATTTTTTTTTTTGATAGGTGTTGTGTTGGTGCTCAACATCTTAGGCAAGTTGGTGCTTGTCATCTTTAAGGGTTGGTGCTCCTTGTGAAGTGGGTGATTCACTAAAGACTCATGTTTTTGATAATATTATATGATAATTATTCCATGTTTTTTTAGGCTTGATATTTATTTTTATCCCCCATTATGGTTTCCCACATAATTCATGTGTTATGTGCTTTGATCTTACATTGTCTCTTTGTTCATTGGAATGAATGGCCTACATGATTTATGGTTGAATGGTTAAGAGTTTCATTAATTAGAATTAAATTAAATTTAATTTAATAATTTATTCACCCCCCCCCCCATCTCAATGATTTTTCTTCCAAAATTTAGTATCAGAGCAGGTTCTTTTGGAGAAGGCTTAACAACTTGAAAGTGGTCCTAAGAAGCACAAAATGGCTAAACAGATAACAAGAGAGAATCAAGATTTGAAGGCCATGGTAAAATATATTGAGAGGAAGGTATGTGATTTAAATATTAAGGTATATAATGAATTAAAATAATAAGACATGGTGATTCAATATCTTAAGGATAAGCTAGGAGTTGTAAGTACAAATCAAAGGTTAATACAAGAAGAGTGCAATATGTAAAAGGCTAAGTTAGAATAATGTGAAGCCATGGTGATTGAAGAATATGAGGTTTTGGTTAATAATTTTAGAAATAAAATAGAGGATAAAAATTAAATTTTGAGCACAAAGGAGGATGGGTGTGATCAATTGAAAACCGAGCTAGATTCCATAAAATTTCAGCATGAGAAGCTAATGGTCAAAATGAGAAAGGTTGAGTAAGAAAAGGTCTTAATAAAGATGGGTAAGCTTGAATAAAGAAAAAATAAATCATAAATATTCAAAGAAGATGGTAACTTGGATGTATAAAATATAAAGTTAGTTAGACAACCAAATGCTGCAAGGTATGCTATTTTCTTTCATGGTCATTATTATGTGTGTCATCTTTTTGGTCACATGGCAAGGGATTGCAAGAGGAGAAGTAACTTGTCAAAATGATATAATCACCATCATCAAACAAGAGGTATGAATGATATTATTTTTTTGGGATATAATATAGGTTTTCACATTGAAAAATATTGTAAAAATAGGTTGAATGAGTTCTCAAGGCATCACAAGGTGTATGGAGCTTCTAGTGTGCAAAAAAAATGTCATACATAAATATGGAAACCTAAGGCCATTAAGAGAGATAAAATTGAGACCAAGGCTGTTTTGAATGATGATAATATTAGTTAAAATAATATTTTTTCTATGGTTGAATTTTTTTCAAGTAAGAAGGAGAATCATTTTTTGTAAGAGTTTATGTTAATTGGTTTCATGGAAGAGAAGATGGATGAGCCAATCAAGCCTATGAGGAAGCTTGGTAAAAATAAATAAAAATCTAGTGAGAGTATCCAGATTTGGTAATATCTTGAGTTTTGGGTGTTTTAGTTTATTTTAATGTGATGTGTCTCTATTAGGCTTCATAGAGGAATTAATAATTTTTTTGAAGCATCTTGGTTTGGTGTTGTAAGGTTGAGAAGTGAAGACTAGTTTTTGGATCAAGGTATGTCCTTTATTTTGAGATGAATATATTTGAGTATGGATTATTTAATTTAATTTAAATATTTTAATATATGTATATCAGATATAAAAAAATCTGATAATTTATTTTAATTCCTATATTTATTTGTGGAAGGAGTTATATCTTTGAGAATCCTTGGTTTGCATAAAGGGTCCTAGTGAAAGAAAAATTGGCATAATGTATCTTGGGTTGAGCTATGAATTGGGTCATAATTCTTGATGAGTAGGTTTATATGATGTTTCTAAATTATTATATCAGGTTATCATATTATTTTTTCATACCACTGGTGTAAAGTTATGAATCTATTAAATTTGTTTATCTTGGTTTGTAAAGTTTCTCTTTGAAGTGAACTAGGAGTGGAGTATCTTTTCTTGTGAAAGAGTGAGATTATTGAAGGATTAAATATGTTAAGTTTATTTAATTTTTAATAATAATTAATTTATGAATTAAATAATATTTCATCCATAAGGTGGTCTAATAAGGTAGCTTGTTCTTGTTTTGTGCATAATTGGCAATTTTGGGTTTGTGAGAATATTGGAAAGTTGAGCAAAGGATTGGTGATATTTGAGCATGCTTGGTGGAAGTGTGCAAGGGAATAAATGTGTGAGTAATAAGAGAATGATATTTTGTTTATTTATCTAATGTTTTTAAAGTATTTTTTATAATTTTTTTTTTAATACAAGCAAAAAAAAAATAGGGTGACAAACATGCTTATTTTGAGGTAAGCTTATTGTTTTGGGCATATTCCTTTTCTAAAAATAAGTTTTGGTTGTTTTTTGCATATAAAAAAGTTTGTATATTTTTTTTTTGGGTATTATAGTTCCAAAAATATCAGAATTTGATTCAGTTATATCATGAAGAGTTGTTGGATAGTTGTGGTGAGCTTATGTGTGCATGAAGGTGGCTCCATTCAAGGTATGTTCTTGAAAGAGTGTTGCTTGCATGCATTTGAAATATTTTGGATTTGATCAAGTGGAATATGTATATATAGGGAGATAAATCAATTATATTAAGTTATATGTGAATTTTGGGCATGTTTCCTATATGGTAAGAATCAAGGAGCAATTCAGATAGAGGTATGTTCTTTAATTTGTTAAAATGCAAGGTGTACATAGAGTGAGGGGGAGAATATATGAAATGTTTATATTCAAAGAGAAGGTATGTTTGAGTAAATTTTCATATCAGATATTATAAATTTTTTAGGTGGAAATTTCTAAGCTCTATGATCAGTGTTTTCCAGCCCTCAAGATCAATTAGTTCCCACTTTGTCATTATGGCAAAGGGGGAGAAGGTTTTTGGTGTGTTTCCATCAATGACAAAGTCAGAGATTGTTGGTATATTGATGTTAAGTGTTTTAATTTATGTATAAGATGAATTTTTAAATAAAAATTGGTATATTAAGTTAGAGGATGAGTGATAAAGTTAGACATGTCTTCATGTGCTTTAGAGGGTGCTCAAATGGTGCATTGTGAACCCAAGAGGAAAGTTCTTACGTTCATCATCTCATGTATAATTTTAATGGGGATATGATAATTTTTAATATGTTTATTAAGGTTTATAATAATTTTTTACAATCATTATTTCATGTATTAAGGATCTATTCTTTATGAATAATTGCTAAGAAGCTAAGCAAGGTTTTATGTGCAAAACAGCTAGTCTTGGACCCGATATGAAAGATATTTATTATAGATAATAAATAAGGTGGTTGATGGATATAATTATGATTTAGGGTTTCATAATAATCATCTAGGATTTATATTATGAGTTTTTTTAGACTTGACTATTTGTGGGTCCCACAAAAAAGTGCTTCTTAATAGTGTTTTTGCTTTTGAGAGAAATTTGGAAAAGTGACAAAGGAAAAAAATGGGTGAGATGAATTTTAAAAAATGAATAAAAAATTAATGAAAATTTTTAGGAAGATTCATTTCTCTGTGTCAAAGATATAGGCCCTCAAATTTTCCTAGTTGATATGGCAGAAAGGGTGCCATGAGTGAGAAAAACCAGTCAGAGTGAGAAGTGAAATTGGAAGGCCTAATCAATGAGTAGGTATGAATATGAAGTATTTATAATGTTTTATGGTTAATATAATAGTTATTAAATTATTTATATCATAATTTTCATTATTTTAATTCATATGGTGCTTCACTGTGTTCATCTAGGCATATGCGGTCTTGTGACAGATTTGTGTTGAGTAGGTAAATTGATTACATCAGAATATGTGCATATGGATGATTTTGATAAATATGCTTATATGGGTGTGTTAAAACTTATACATATTTTATATTTTCAAATTTTCAATTATTAATGATGTGTGAGTCAAAATTTATGATAGTGAAAAGTTGGCAAATTTTGTTGGTTCCATAGTCAAATTTTCAATATTTAGTGAACAAAGGACCTATATGCAATGTTCTTGTTATATATTTTAATGTAGGAATATTTATAGGATTAATTTAAAAAAAAAATTGTATAATAATATTATTATTTCCCATAAAATTTAATTTAATGTCTTTAATGTCTGTACATATTCATATATGGTTGACCAAAATTGACTATTTTTTACTATGTTTTTTCTGAATAAACCAGAGTGCAAAGAAGTGATTGTAGAAGGAAATGTATTGATCAGATATTGTTGTTATAAAAATAAAATATTAATTATACTAAATATATATAACTATAAAATTGTTTTGGGGTCTTTAAAGTTGGTACAAGTGAATCTATTTTAGATCAAAGTTGACTGTTGTTGACTATATTTATTGTAGATCCAAGTGGGCTTCTTGAAGAAGTGTTTATGAGACTTAGGTGGATTAATTAAGGTTAATAATATATTTTATGATGTTAATTATATATTAATATTTCCATACATATGTTTATTTTACATGGAAATTATATATTCAATTAGTTTGAGTCTTTTTGGTGAAGATAATGTTTTTGGGCTAGTTAAGCCTAATATGTCTTTAAGACCTAATGGAGGTTCTCAAGGTGAGTGAATTTTTCATAAGTGTGTAGTGATGGATATTATCAATTTAGGGTGTATTAAGTTTCATATTTCATAGATATATTTTCTTATTAGTTTTCTTATGTTTCTACTTAGCTCATTGTAGTGTTGAAACTATGAATAGGTCTTCATGAGATCTAAAAGGGCCAGTTAGGCCTAATAGAAAGGTATGGTTACTTAAGGGTGAGATATCAAATGTTTTGGATGGCCTGTGGAGGTGAGGATGATATTTTTATAATTTTTTTATATCCTTAAAGGGTTAATAAATGTCTCTTTTCTAACCAAGAAAATGGTGATCTTGTAGATTCTTCAAAAGAGAAAATTCAAAGGTGTAAGTTAGACTATGTGTGGGGTTTGAGCCCTTTGAAGCATGACTGATCTAATGGATGAATATGGAATGTATGATTTATGTATATAATGATATTTTTATTTTATCCATGTTTGGAAAATATATATTGGTAGACCATGAAAGTGTGTGGTATATATACATGAAGTTTTATGCCCATTTTGGGAATGAAGTGAGACATGCAAGTAAGTGTGTGAGTGTGGTTGAGTGGTTGTGAAAATAGAAGAGTGGATATAATAATAGAGTGATTTTTAGAGATGAAATATGGGATGAAATAGATTATAATCATATAATAAATATGTTTTTTTATGTCCTATATCCATACTAAAGGTAATGAGTATATTTTGAGTGGATATTCAAGCTCTTATGTGTTGTTTATGAAAAATTATTTGTGTAGAGATGCATGATTAATTAATTGATGAAATGGGTGAATTATAAGAGGAATTGGTAATATATTTGTGTATATGTTTTTTTATTTTATAGAGGTGATAATCATCTCAGCATATTTTTCTGATGTGATTGCAAGTGTTTGTGTAATTTTTGGAGGTGTCTTTGTGAAAGCAAGTGAAAGACATTTGAGGGTTTGATTTGCATGTTTTGGATGAAAGGTTTGGAATGAGGGTTTGTATTAGTATGAATAATTTAAATATTGTTTATAATATTATATAATACCATATTCATGTGTTGAAGACATCATATTAGAGATTTGTTCATTTGATAGGTGTTATGCTGGTGTTCAACATCTTAGACAAGTTAGTGCTTTTCATCTTTAGGGGTTGGTGCTCCTTATGAAGTGGGTGCTTAACTAAATATTAATGTTTTTGATAATATTATAGGACAATTATTCCATGTGATTTTAGGATTGATAGTGGGTTTTATCCCCCACAATGGTTTCCCACATAATTAATGTGTTATGTGCTTTGATCTTACATTGTCTCTTTATTCATTAGAATGAATGGTCTACATGATTCATGATTGATTATGGTTTAATGTTTAATATTTTTATTAATAAAAATTAAAATTTATTTACTTTCATCATTTATTCATCCCCCTCTTAGTCATTGTTGTTTTAACACAAACTCGCTAACAAAAAATTACATAAAAGTGTCTGCTTGTTTTACTGAGGATGACCTAGAGATGATTTTTAATGATATGATCCTATTTAAATTATTTTTAATTGTATGATAAATTATAAATACATATAAATTAATTAAAAAAACTCTAAAATCAATTTTTCCCATTAGAGGGACCTAAAACACCCATTTCCATTTCCATTTGTGAGCAAAAAGTGAAGAAACTTTCATTCCCTTCATGAACAGAACTACATGTTGAAATTTTATCTATAATAATATATTTTAAACACTTATAAACAATTTTAAACATTAAAATATATCACAAAGTATCTCCATGTCAAATTTAAAGAGTTTTAATTTAATAAAACTCAAAATATGCACTTTTTGGTATTTCTTAGTTTGCACAATTTCATTTTTAAATGCCTGTAGATCTATGTTTTACCAATTTATTGAATTTTATGAGGAATAAATAACTAATTATTTTTTAATTAATACCTTTAATAACCCACATTATCATTCCAATAATTTTTAGTTCTCAATCAATCACTTAAACCTCTTAAAAATTTCTTTTCCTAACTTGCTTGCACCTTTGCCTTTATCCATTATTTTACCTAAAATATTTATTTATTAAATTTTATAAAGGTATTATATGATGTATAATGTCTAAAAACACATTTATTTTTCAAAAAATAACTCAAAAATGTAAACATACTTCTTAAAACTGATCCATTGGGGTTTAAGAAGGGTTTTAAAGAACCTATTATTCTTAACTATTGTTCATAAATTTAATCCAATATAACATTAAAAAAAATAATGTAATATTTATATAATATGTGAGTAAATATACCCCTAATAATATTTTAACCAACTCTTATTCACCTTCATGTGTTGAGCATTCAAAAATTACCTTCACTAGCTTGCAACTAGCTAGTTAGAGGAATAAAATAAGAGTCTATCAAAAATTTGGACTCGTGAATTATTATTGAGAATTATTTTTTTATAATTAAAGTTTTATTATGTTTTTTATAATATTGAATTAATTAGTTGATTCTTATTTTAAATCTACACATAAGCAACTTTCACCAATGGTGGTAAAATTATCAATAGGTACATAATGTGGTACATGGCTAGTTTGTGTAGGAATGTATGTTTGATGCACATAAATTGAGGATTTAGAGGGTGGTGGTTTATTGATCACCAAATTTCTTTTTGGGTGGTGTATAATCAATAAAACCCTACCATTAATGTTTGGATAGGTACTAGGTAGGGTGGAAGAATTTTGGAAGTCTCAGGGGCTAGGGACTCCATAAGTAAGGATGTCCTCAAGCAGCTAATTAGATGTGTATGATATTATTTTGGTAAGATAATTTAATATTTTATTTCAATGGGTGATTTTTTTTTTAATTGGGTAAGGAGAAATATAATCTTGTGTAGGAGGATTTGGTTTGATCCCTTGACTTAGAGATTATTGGTTGTTCTCAAAGTCATGAATGCAACCCAATAAAGTGTTAATGATATCATTTAGTATAATGGTGGTGTTATGTATATGAGTATCCTATAAAGGTTAATTATGAGTGATGTATTTTTTTTATCATTAATATATTTATTTAGATTAGGATATTTTGTGGTGGTGGTTATGGTTTTCACCAATGG